>SMLS01042368.1:0-14631 GCA_004785975.1 Popillia japonica | reverse complement strand
ACTGGATCTATGTAAATATGGTACTTGCTGAACATATCCTTCATCAGGTATAAAATACTCGTTCCCACAATATCTCAATTCTTTGAAATCTGTTTGTCCACTAATGTAAAACTAAAGTTTTGTAATCGCATTAACAAATGTACTTAATCTTATATTGACCTACAATAATCGTCTTTGGTAATGTATCTCGAGGCTGGGGGTCAGTATAACAGTGGTGGTCTAATGGTGCGAGTAGTTTTACGACTTTTGCACCTCCTTCAATTGCAAAACAAATTGCTCTTAGAGAAGAATGAAAACATATTTCCCATTAATTATTTGTTAATTGGGTTAAATGGTGGGAATTACCATGCACTTATGACATTTCTTCAATGTCACAACTTTATTTAAAATTTCTTTGAAATTTTCAGTATTTTACGAGGATTATAGACCAGTGTTGTTGTACATATGACGTGACATATATCACGATCTACTTTAGACCAATCTGAACGACATATAGGGAAGAGCAAAAAAATATTGACCCCAATAAAACGGTTGGTGTCACAAGTGTGTGCCAAAATATGTGTTATGTGTGATCAAAGTAGTAGCAGATGTAGCAAGATAATAAAGCAAGATGATAATAGGGATTCCGAAAGTTAAGGTATGTACTCATATCTATGATTTTCTCATATCAATAATGTATTGGGAAGGTATCGATTAATAACCCTGTAATTGCCACAAATATAATTTGCTTAATAATCTATAGTGCTTGACTCTGGACATTAATAACTCATTAATAACGACCCAATGCACTATATTTAGGATCCAGGACACTTTATGTATAGTTGACCTGTTAATTTCACCTCTTAGTAGACTTAATAGTAGTATTTAACAAACTTGTAATTGTAGAACAAATTTAAATTTGGTTATAGCAAAGTTATGTATTAATATATACAATACTAATGCAGGACACCGATGTTTGTATAATTCAAACTTACTGATTTATACCAGTTCATCAGAAATAAGTATCATTTATTCTAACTAAAGGTCATTACAACACAATTAAATTACAAATCAATTTCTTCCTGAACCTAAATAAACTAGGTTTTCGTAATATATAAAATTTCTTCAATGGAAAAAAATACATTTAATTTTAATCTTTTTTTATAATTATATTTTTTTTTTATCTTAATAATAATTAATATACCTATGTATTTTTTTTACTTATCTTATTTTCCTGATAGTTTTTCCACTTTTATAGGTCAATTACAACACTCCAATTCTAACAAATATCAAATTTATTCCAAAACCTTTACAATATAATCTGGTTTTCGTTACAACTTCATCAGTGGAATAAAATTGACATTTATTTCGTGTCAAATTATAAATAAATAACTAGCCATGCCTATCAACAAAATTATCTACAGACAAAGAAATTCAGTGATATGTAGGATTATGTTTACAATATAGTGGACAATTTAAGATAATTTGAAATGTAAATTTATAAGTACATATATCTAATAATAATCCTCCTTATATCAATGTATTTTTTGTCAAGCTCTAACAATTCTGTTCAAGGACTAGAGAAAAACATGGCAAAAAACCTAGTCAAGAGCTTAATTTTATAAAATTCAGGCGTGATTAGGTGATTAAATTATTATAAATAATACTTAAATTTTTTATATCTGTTCTAAAACTGACCGCGTTATTTTCTTTTTTAATGTACTTATATCATTTCATATATTAATCTTTTTTATAACTATTTTCTTTTTTTTTAAATCCTAACATTTTCAAAATCAAAGTTATGTCGTAATTCTTTAGAATGCTTAGACAAAGCAGTTTCCACGGTTATGTTATGCGTTACAGTGTATTGATGATTATACAGTCGTTTTTCTAAATATTGTCTAGTTTGCCCTACGAAACATTTATTACAGTCTTTGCATTCTAATTTATATACGACATTACTTTGATTGTCTTTTTTAATCTTAGTTTTTACATCTGTAAATAACTGTCTGTTATCGTATGGTGTAAAAGTAATGTTTGTATCTGATTTTTTAAATTCGTATTTAATTTTGTCACTTAAGTCGTTAATGTATGGAATTGTGTGATATACAGTCCGCGACAAAATTATAGTCGCATGCTATTAAAATGCTAAAAGTTAAAAGTATTCTGAAAATAATAAGTTTCTATAAAACTATATTTAAGAAGTGTTATTATTAAGTACATATGTATATTGCCCAAATCAAGGATTATAATCCATAATATTGTTTAGTGTTATGGTAGAGACAAAATTGTTAAAACACCACAATTTCTAGCTGCGACAAAAGTATAGTCGCACTGAATTGGTCAATTGTTATAATAATAATAATAATATACGTTTATTTCAAAATATACATAAATACAAAAGTATCACAATGTATAAGAAGAAACATGTCTAGGAACAGGATGCAATAGATGCAATTAGATTATGTTATTATAATATTCTGCCAAAGAATATGGTTCTGTGGTAATTAAATATCTTTTAAGATTATATTTAAAACAGGAGTCGTTGCAGTTTCTTATACTTAAAGGCAAATAATTGTATAATTTAATACAAGAGTAATAAAGACCTCTTTCTGTAACAGTGAGCCTATGTTTCGGGTACCGATAATTAACTGATTTTAGTCTAGTATCGTAGTCATGACAGAAGCGGCTATTGTTGAAGTAATTTATATGTTTATGCATAAACATTATTGACTCAAATATGTACATTCCATATACAGTTAAGATGTTATTATTTTTAAATGATCCGCGACAGCTGTCTAATTTTCTCATATTTAGTATTATTCGGATCGCCTTTTTCTGCAACAAAGAAATTTTACTTATCTCCGGTGATTGACCCCAAAACATTATACCGTATCTAACACGACTATAAAAGACACTGTAGTACACAGTTTTTAAGTCAGGAATGTCCAAAAGTTTTTTCAGGTTTAGAAGGCCATAGCATGCGCTACTAAGTTTCAAACACAAGTTGTTTATGTGCGAACCCCATTTTAACTGATGATCGATATTCAATCCCAGAAATCTAGTCACATTTTTTATTCCGAAATGTATGACTATGCAAATTCAAAGACACAGGAGTTGTTACAGATGCCGAGATAATGCATACAGTTTTGTCCTGATTCATCTGTAAATTATTGTTATCTCGTGTTCGAAATCTACTAGTGGGGATTCTTTACGTATGTCCGTTAGAAACAAGCTTCGGTAGCATCTGATAATATTAGTTTCGATTTATTTGCGAAACTGGAGCGGGGCAAAACTTTAAATGAATATGAAAAAGGTCAAATTAATGCGCTTAAAAATGAAGGTTTTAGTAATCATGGAATCGCGCGTAAAATTAATCAGAGTGAACATGTCGTTCGCAATTTTTTAAAAAATAAAGAAAATTACGGCAAAAGAAGAGATCTGGTCGTCGTCAAGAGATAAAAGGCGAATTTTACGAGTACCATCCAATTCTTCTTTTACTGGTCGTGAAAATTGGTTCTGCGGCAGGTGTGAATACAAATGTTAGAAATATACAACGTTTACTTAAAAAGTCTCCAGTAATTAAACGACGAAAAATGGTAAGAAAACCGCTTCTAAATGAAACCCACAAAGCAAATCGTCTACGTTTTGACCGAGAACACATGACATGGGATGAAGAATGGAAACAGGTAATATTTTCCGATGAAAAGAAATTTAATTTGGATGGACCTGATGGGTTCTCGTATTATTATCACGACTTGCAAAAAGAAGAACGATTATTTCCCCGTAGACAAATGGGCGGAGAGTCAGTAATGATATGGGCTGCCATCGGTTATTACAACAAAAGTAACATTATCTTCCTACCAACTAAAGTAAATTCTCAAATTTATAAAAATGTATTAGAAACAAAACTGCTGGTGTAATGCGACTTTTTAGCAGGTGCTGATTACATTTTCCAGCAGGACAATGCACCGATTCATAATTCTCGTCAAATAAAACAATGGTTTTCGGACCATAACATTCGAGTACTGGACTGGCCAGCAAGGTCGCCGGACCTCAATATCATTGAAAATGTTTGGGGATATTTGGCACGAAAAGTATATAAAAATTGTACCGCCTATCTAAAGAAGATCTGCAAAAGGCAATAATTGACTGTTGATAGAAGATTATATTCGAACGTTGTACAATACTATGACTAATAGAATATTTTCTGTAATGAAACACAAAGGGGGATCTACAAATTACTGATAAATAAATGCTAATTGATTTTTTTTGGAATTTGTGTAGTAGTTTATTCGAAATAGTTCGTGCGCCTATATTTTTGTTGCAGCTGCTAAACTTAAAAAAACAATATTTTGGCATTAGTCTTCAGTATAAATAAATAATCATTTCCTTCTGGCTCGGTTATACATAAAATATCATACAATTTAATGCTTGTATACACTTAATCAAAAAAGCTTCAATATACTATTTCTAAATTCATACAAAATTACGGTGCGTCTATATTTTTGTCGCGGTGTATTTTACTATTTTGTTTAGTGCCTGTGTTGTATATTTTATTTATTCGTTTTCTTATTAGTTTCTCGTAATATTCTTTTGGATAACTATTTTTGTCTAGAATTGATCTAACTTTGCTTAAATTCTCTTTCCTAAAATCAGCATGTGCTAATTTAATAGCCTGGTCAACTAAACTATTAATTACGCTTTTTTTAAATTTACCGAAGTGTTTGAATAGTAGTTTAGGTGTTTGTTGCTACTAGTGTCATGATCAATTTTACCTAACGGTATGCAATATATGTAATCATCTACATACCGCTTGTAAAATTCAACATGACAATTATTTAGTTTACTTAAAGAATCTTGCTTAAGAACCTCCATTACTAAATTTGCTATCACTGCAGATAATGGAGAACCCATTGCAGTTCCAAAAATTTGTTTGTATATTGTGTCTTTGTATTGAAAATAGGTAGAATTTAAGCAAAGTTTTGCGGCCAACATGAATTTATTTTTCGGTAAATTTGTATGATTTTTTATTAAATCCCATTTTTTATCTATACAAGATAAAGTTAAATCTAAAGGTACATTAGTGAATAATGGTACCACATCTAAACTTACTAATTCGTAATTATGTGGTACCATTTTGGTATTTACGTATTTAACAAATTCCCACGTCTTTTTTTACTGTTAACTGAATTTCCTACAATAATACTAAGAATTTTGATAAATTGTATGTAGGTCACTGCATACAGTTTACAATGGGCCTTAAAGGAATATTAGGTTTATGAACTTTAGGTATACCGTAAATTCGTGGGGTTATGGCGTTATTTATTTGGAACCGACTCGTCTATATAATTACTATTTAACCAACTGCTAATTAGTTGATTATTTTTACTTTTAATTTTGTTTGTGGGATCTTTTTGAAAAATAGCATATGTGTTGTTGTCATTTAATAATAATAAATATTTTATTTTTAAAATAATGTTAAAAAATTATATGAATTATAGGATATAAAATTATATTCAGACATGAATTGATCATCTCATTAATGTAACTAAAAGTAATATAAAATCACTGCTGTCTCCTTTTACTTGAAAGATAAAAACAATACTCGAGACATTATTTTCAACACTATACGCTTATTAAATAGTCAAACTATAATAATAGTCATAAATATGGTTGCCACCTGACTAAACGAAATAAAAGTGATATGCTATTTATTTATATTCATCTTCTAATAATCAGCAACCCTTAACACGAGCACGGAAGACTTGTTTGAGCATAGATACATACCTACATATGTATATGTAAATCTAATGCTTTATCTTTTCTTTTGCATTGATTGTAACTCTAATTTGCTGTGTGTACTGTATATCATTTTTCTCTCCTGGAGAAAACCTATTATAAATCATTCAGATACTACAGATATCCAGAGTATCTAATAAGTTTGTTATAAAAACAGTGGGTATATCAAACAAAACATTAGTATCTTACAGTTCGATTAATGATACTCATCGGAAGTCCCTACCACTTGTAATTATCAGTGGTGTCAATCTCCATTAAATTGTCTAATTCCTGCATTATTTCACATTTGCTAATTTGAATTTTGTATTGTGTCTGGCTACATATCTTTTTACTTGAACTGAAATTATACAATTCGCAGTGATACGGAGGAAGGATTTCTCTATTATTTCATCAACAGCATACTTGGTGGGGTTGCTTTTTTGAACTAACAATAAGCTTAATAATTTCGCTTTTACCATGTGCTGATGCATTGTCGAGAACAATAACTGCGTTTACTTTTAAATTTGAAAGAATATTTTGCGGCCACATCATTCGCCATGGTAATCGTCTGCTTTTTCTGGTTCGGAAAGAAATATATTATCTTCTACAAATTCTTGGGTAAGCCTATATGTGTAATAATTATCCTCCTTCGTTTGCTAGAAGGATGTTTAAGGCCTGTTGATAAACCTTGCACGAATGCTTGCCTTGCGGTAAAAACAGATATGTTTGTTGTCAGTTTCATTCAAGTAATATATTGAATGAATGTATTCTTAGCATTAAGACACAAATATGTATATACATATATGCCTTTAATAATTTAGCACTGGTTTTTTTTCTATCCTTTATTAAACTGATCCTGCATGGTCGATACCTATTAATAAACGATATCGGTAAAAATTGGTCGTTTATTGCATATACATAATAACTGTTGTGATCCGCAATGAACGAAGGGCCTGTGTTCGTTTGGATTATGTCATATTTTGGGGATAAAATTATGGAATGCATTTTACTTGCAATTGGACTCTAAGGTCTACCATTAACTCGTAATAGACCTTTGCATTCAAACTGAATTCAAAGACAGTAATTTATTATTTTCGCGAATGCTCAAGCCTTATTCAACGATAAAATGCTAATTTCAGTTCTTCTGTTGACGGAGTTTGTAGATATTTTTCATTTTCTGGTCTTATTGCATTGTAGACGAACCTTGAGACATACATATTTTACTATTCCTTTGCGCTGAACAATACTGCTATATCCTAATAAGTTTGAAGTCTACTACAGCATTCGTATTGACATTGCAAGTAACTCGTGTCTCGGGTATATCCCACATTGCTCCTTCTGTGAAAAAATTTAAACATACAATTTTTAATGTGTATAAATTACTCCTATAGTTTTTACAGAAAACTATTACAGATCTGAGTTGATTTATTGCTACTGAGGATTTATGGCATTGTATCTCGACTCGTTATGTACAACTAGAACGAACAATTTATGCGTTGATGTATGTACACTACCGCTCATATTGATTCGGCTGAAAGGTATAATTTAATAAATCATGGGATATTGAAGTTAAATTGGAATAAAAAAATTATAAGAATCTCTACATATGTATTACGAGGGTTGATCCAGAAATAAGGTTCCCGTCAATTTTACAAATAGACAATAGTGTTTATGTTCATAGAAATTTACATTGTTGCAAAGAAGAAACTTTGCTCTATTTATCTACATAAATGCCATCGTTTTCGAAGCATTTTTGTAGACGGTAGACTAATTTCTGTATTCGAATGTCGTAAATCTCCGCAGCTTTCCGTTGAGGTGGCGCTTCACCTCTTCTTTAACTTCATTATCGCTTCGGAAGCGTTGGTCACTCAAGTGTTGCATGTGGGGCATGACAGTCCACCCAAAGTGCGACAAAAGTTCCTGGGTTAGACAGGAGACGGCAGGTCGGGCGTTGTCGTGAAGCTGGGTTACATTCGCTGTTAGCCCTCCTCGCTGACGGTTCTAGATAGCTCGCCTGAGCTTTCTTATAGTATAGGAGCTAGCAACGTTTTTGAGAGAGCATTTCAGGTCAGCTGATTCTTTGATATGTTGTCCTTATTGCTCCTTGGGTTAAAGTCTGAGCCGTCTGGCTGGCGGTAGCGGTTGCTTATATTAGTGCGCAGCCTACCTGTACAGGTAATAATCCTGGATTTTAAAAGAATGTTAAGAAGTGTAATTTTTAATTTTGTCACTTTGGATAGGTTTGCCTGACATAAATTTTTTATTGCCAGACATTTTTATCATTGCTAATTACATGGCAGACGCGAATTTTCTAAAGCAAGAATAAATAATGTACCTTTGTGATTGTTTTCTGTCTCATTCTCGGTAATAGATTCTGCATCTGTCTCTCTCTGATACTAGCATCATACTGCCACACTTTATCGTATTTATTTAAAGTAAAACAACTGAATTAACGTCTGGCAAATTAAATTTAGATTTATTTATCCGTAAATAAGATAATATTTAAATGCCAGACATTATAAAATACTTTGAATTTTTTATTTAAAAAAAAGGAAAATTCGAGTCTGGCATGTAATTAGCAATGATAAAAATGTCTGGCAATAAAAAAATTATGCCAGGCAAACCTATCCAAAGTGACAAAATTAAAAATTACACTTCTTAACATTCTTTTAAAATCTAGGATTATTACCTGTACAGGTAGGCTGCGCACTAATATAAGCAACCGCTACCGCCAGCCAGACGGCTCAGACTCTAACCGAAGGAGCAATAAGGACAGCATATCAAAAAATCAGCTCACCTGAAATTCTTGTTTTTTAAACAACAATTTAATAGGAATAATGTCTTAACTTTGTAGAGAGATTTTTCTTTGCATGTGGATCATTTAAATAGCTTATGCATACACATACACGACCGATGCGACTGCATTTTCCTGCAATACTTGGAACCGCACAGACACTTGTTTTCTTTGTCCAAATACCATGAATTTGAATTCGTCCGTCCATAGGACTTTTTTGACGTCTTCGACTGTTCAATTTCAATATTTTTGAGCCAATTTCACTCGCTGCTTTTTATTTCCGCGACCCAGCAATGGGTTTTTACCGGAAAACCCCTATGAAAATTGGCTACTTTGAGTTTTGTGTTTTATAGTACCTACTGACGGAAATGTATCTCTTAATGATGGTTCATTTCTGCAGTAACCTCACCTGCGGTTTACCTTTTTACCTATTTTATTACTTAACAATTTTATAGGTTCATCCTCTGCCGGTGATGTTATTCATCCATGAGCAGGACGTGCACGGTGCTGTACACTGCCCGTGCGTAAATATTGCCAGATATTATTCGTGGTAGATTATTTGTGCGTGCTTTTTCCGTTTTTTTCTTTGTGCGCTGAATAATCTTCATGAAGCGTAATTATAACAGCATTTTTTCATAGGACGTAGGCTATCCTTTAACCAGTTTAACAAAATTTGATACTACTATTTTCTTGTTAAACAAGCACTAGTGATACTTAATACTATCAACCCATATTTAAACAAACAACCACACTACTTAAAACAATGTCAGATACTGCACTACGCCGCCAAATTTATATGAGCGCTAGTGTATTAAATTTATTTAGTGTTACGGAAGATAATATAAAGTTTTATACGAAGATTTATATAAATTATTTTTATATTTCTAAATTTATACTATAGGTACACTAGTATAATGTATGTATAGTGGTATAATATTTTAGTATTACAGATTCTCTGAACGATATTGTGTTGAAATTCCATTACCTCGAATTAATACAACGTAAGAGATATATTTATTCCTGGAAAAGTACTGGCATCTGTACCGGATTAAAAAATTACTAGTGTAGTAAATTGAATTTTAAACCGTACAACCTCAAAGCTCAGGTTGTAGCAAATCTCATTCAATTTACAGTAGATACTGAATTGAAATTTTATGAAGATAGATCAGAAAATAGTAATTACGTAAGATCAGAAAATACTAATTACGTAAAGGAACAGAAAAATACGTAATTGAATTACATTCGAGATTCCTGCATCGAATCCAATACATCTCGATATTTATTTTACAAGGAACGTCTTTGCAATCCCGCACAGATGTGTTGGATAAAGTTATTACAATGTCTATTAATTCGCACGTTTCTGTGAACTACTCCTTATGTAAGTTTTAGAAAATTCCATTATTCTATTGTCTTTTCTTCTGGCTAGTTGTTTTCTTTACGTCTGCCGTTACTTAAATTATATTGGGTGTCGACGAGTGTTAGCTTGTTTTGTGCTTATTCTCGTATTACGTCGATTAAATTTATACTAAGTACTGACCATGTAATAGGAAAAATCTGTAATATGTTTTATTATCCAAAACAAGAATTAAATTGTTTTTGAGGTTCACTTTTTTATATTTATGTAGAAGGAAATTTATCATAATAAAAGTAATTTTGTTACTGCTAAACCACAGATTATAACTTTAGCAGTATTACAGCCGCAATACTACATTTTGATTTTTTATTAAATACAACTGTAATGAAGAAATCGGGTGTGCTTTATCAATACCATATACATACATCCATACATACATACATACAGCCCAACCGTTCTAGGATGGCGAGAGCCGGCGCATCCCGATTGTGTATTCAGGCAAGGTCGGCGAACGAGAAAGCGTTAGTTGTTATCAGCATAGGCGTAACATAAAATTTGCTATACGAGCGAAGAAAACTCAAAATAGTTGTTATATTTTCAGCGTAATCGTTTACGATTACGTCTTTTATTCGGCGTGGAAAATAAGGGCTTGTGAATATCCTCTGGTTGACCGTTTCCTTTCTTGATTATTCGCTCAATAGTCCTCACTGATATTCCAGTTGCCTTGTTCACTAAACTTTTAACTTCTACGCAAGTCTTCTCTACCTCAACTTCGCAAAAATACTTAAACACGTTAAAAACAATTTCACGAGCGTGGCTACTTAAAACTTTGTTTTTAGTTACATTAAAACTACGTCAGAAGATTGCTGCACCTAGCAAATATATACCCAGTATTATCCATACGTATAACTACCTTAATTAAGAACCTATTAAAATTTAGAAGAATTTATGATTATGTTTATTAGATACCTGTCATTAATATACTATTTGCATATTAGAAGTTATAACATTTATTTGTTTCTTTAGACGATTAACTATTATTATATAATTATCTTAGACATACATAATTGTAACGAAAGTATTTTCACGATATAGAAATGCAATTAACATTTCTAGAAATTATCTATTTCTCATAATGCACACCACTGCCGCTATTTGAATTGGAGGTCACCTTTAAACCACTGCGCATTCCCTGCTCTCGCCACGCTACGGCGATTTACCTGTACATACATACAGGGTGTCCGCGAAATACAAAGCATGCTTTTAAGGGATGATAGCTACAATGATTTAGAACCAAAAACATATACACCTTGGGTCTATCTGTAAGCGTAAACGAGAAAAAAATTATTTCTCATGTCACAAACTTCGATGCATACTGTACACCGACAGCTGATCCGTGCAAGATTTACCCGACGATTACAGGCGTGTGTTGCAACACATCGAGCCTTTCCTGTAATACATTTTCTCCTGTCTCTCAAAAAAGTCCTTTTTAGGACCACCAATTTATCACAAATAAAAGAAAAGAACTCAATTTTGTAGTAGCCTTTACGAAAGAGCTTAAAGCGCCATAACATAATTGCAGTAATTACATTTTTTTCCTTCAATGCGACTTTCCCTCAACTTAAATTTTCATTTACCGATCGGAGGCTGCTATTAAATACGCCCTTTTCACTCTAACTTCAACATAACATCGATTTTATTGTCATAACATTATTAAAAAAACGCAAAGGTACGTTTATTTTAAAACGTATGGCCATCGACTTCGTACGATACAAGTTCAAGGTCGTATGAACAGATGATGTTTGGCTTACATCTGCCATTCTAGTGAATACGAGTACAGTGTGATGGAAGAGAAATGACACCACGCTTCAATTTCAAAGTATGAAATAATTCGTTTTCATCGTTGTTTTCAGTTATTTTCAACCCTAAATTTTTGATATGGTTTTTTGGTTATTTAAGAAGCAATATGGATGAGTTTTCTTGTACAGTTTGACCAAATAAGGTTTTTTAGAAATATTTTTTTTTCTCGTTTACGCTTACAGATAGACCCAAGGTGTATTATATATTTTTGTTTCTAAATCGTTGTAGCTATCATCCCTTAAAAGCATGCTTTGTATATCGCGGACACCCTGTATACACACTATTCAAAATTTGTTTTTTTTCTGTAGACTGATATACATAAAACGTAAAACACTCATACCCGAAATTCAAATGTGCATGCACGATATAAATATCAAAATTAATAAATTTAGAAATGTATTCAAAAGAAAATTAATTAGAAATCAAAGATTAAATCACGAAAATGACCTCCATACTAGAATGCTTCCAAATTACATGATCGTCCCATAACACATAATCACATTGCGCTTAAAATGTTAAAAATATTGATAAATTTGTTATCCCTTAATAAAATCGATTAAGACATACCTTTAGTCTAAAAAACTAAACTTTCTTCCCCTTACAATAGCTAGTGATTAAATGAAACGAATAAATTGCGTCATATACCTATACATATGTATATGCATATACATATATTCTATTCTGCACTTTGGATGTAGTTACCAAACAAATCATGTCTCAACTAGATTTATTACCAGTACCGCTGAGGTACACAATAAATTATATTATCTTGGTAGCAAAAATTCGTATTGCACATCCATGTGTTTTACGTATTTTCAAATTTCATAGTTTTCTAAACTTGCGGGATTCAGACCATTTCTTGCAATAAGTATTCAATAATATATATATGTACATATTTACATATATGTACAGGGTTTCCACGACCAACTGGGACATAGGGAAATTACATACAATCGGTTTACCCTGTATATTATAAAATATTATAGGAAGTTCTGTTAGATAGAATCAAGGATATGCTACTTTTTTACTTTTGGAACATCCTGTATATTAGAACACCCTATACAGTTTTAAGCAGAATTAAAAGTAATACAAATTATATCTAAAACTTTTCTTTGTATTCTTACAAAAGCATCTGCAGTATAAGCGCGTCGCGTAACGCAACACCCTGTATAGTAGTCAGACATCTTGAAAGATTTTGATATATCCTGCAACTAGGGTATTTACACCTACCTACTGTGTCTTGTTTGAAGGAAATTATATGAAGAAAACTGCTCTATATGTATATCCCCAAAGTTTCAATTTATTTTGAATTTCCGGGTTCGGGATCTTCCCTTGTTAGTTTTACCATGTAATTGGGCTCAATTTGTTACCAAGACTCTTATAAGTATTTCTAAAGTTTTTGAACGTTTTGTGGTTGTCGTGTTTTCGCTTTTCTGCCCAGCTCGCCCCATAACAGATCAATAGGTGAGGTTAAGTCTTTTCACTTGCCTGCCGCTTCCTCTTTTTTCAAAAAAATCTTAACATACTCTGGATGTTGGTTTGTATCGTTATGGTATTGGAATGTAAAACCGAACTATCATATTTCGACCACCATGTTTTACTGTAGGCACATTAACATTCTTCCGGTCGCCGACGAACGAGAATTCTGTGTTAAAAGCGAAGATTTCAAATTCGGGTTGGTTCATCTGTCAGCGTTTATTCTTTCTGAATATGCTTTTTCAATACGCGTACGAACTGTAGACGTTGTTCTAAGGTCACTTGCTTAGCCCTGGACATTTTCATATACAGGGTAATCTAGAGTAAATTTCAGTTTTGAAGTATGATTTGTGTGAAAACCATAAAAATTGTAGGAGGAGTAGCGCCGTCGGCTGATAGACAATGCTTGCGGATTAGCAGTAAGCATGGAAAATTGGTCGGGTAGGCAGCGCGCATTCATGCTCGAATGTTTTTTTAACGCGAACGATTCGTACATAGTGTCTAGGCGACATTTTTATAACCACATACCTAGTAAAGTCGTGGGTTAAACGATTTGGTGAAACGGGTTCAGTGAAAAATCGGAAGCACCCGGATCAGCAGAAGTCCATCAGAACATCGGAGAACATTGAGATAGTGCGAGTGGCGGTGACGCAACAACCGAAGCGCTCGGTACGTAAACATACTCAAGCATTGAACATCACATGCTCAAATGTGCAACGAATTTTACGGAGCGATTACACTTCCACCCGTACAAGATTCATTGGTACAGTTTTTGAAGCCTACAGACTATGAAATGTGCGAAAAATATTGTGAGATAATAATGAATAGGTTTCGGGATGAAGGGAGTTTGTAAAACATTTTATTTAGTGACGAGGCTCACCTTCATGTGGAAGGGTACGTGAACAATCCTAACTGGAGGTATTGGGCGTCAGACAATCCTAAACAGAAGCACCAAAAACAATTACATTCCAAAAAAGTAGCAGTTTGGTGCGCCATGTCGAGGAATAATCGAACCTTACTATTTTGAGGATGTGCGCGGGCGCCCTACTACAGTAACCTTCCAGCAGTATTCGACAATGGTACAATTTTTTTTTCCGACTCTTCAGAATTTCTCTGGGTACGATCCAAACTCAACCTAGTTCCAACATGATGGTCGGGCGGCACACACGGCATCAGCTTCAATGAATACTATACTTGAATTGTTCCCATGCACTATCATTTCGAGATTTGGTGATTGGGCCACTAGATTTTTTTGTGGGAATATTTAGAGAGTGTCGTCTACACCAATCCGCCGACCAATACGGAGCAATTAAAGGAACACATACGGGATTCCATCAATAACATTCCACTTGAGATGTGTCGACGGGTATTCGAAAATTTACGTACA
>SMLS01042355.1:0-12786 GCA_004785975.1 Popillia japonica | reverse complement strand
TATTACCTATAAGTAGCTAAATATATTGCTATGTACAACGTTTTAAGAAGAAAACAACTACTTTATTGGTATGTTAAATAAATAAATAAAATGAAAAATCGGGAACAAAGGTATGTATTTGGTCTGAAGAGAAACACAAATATAAGGTTTTACTAAATAAATAAGAAATATGAAGTAACAATTATGAAGCACAAATCGGTTAATTCCAACCAAAATAAAAGAGTGCAGTGGGACCTTTCTGCTCAATCCAGGTTTCGGATAGCGGATCCGGATGCGAGGTTTCTGATAGCGGATCCGGATCCGAGGTTTCGGATAGTGGATCCGGATCTGCGGTTTTGGATAGCGAATCCGGATCCAAGGATTCGGATATCCGGATAGTTTTGGATCCGGATATCCGGATCTTAATTTTGTCGGATATCTGCAGCACTTGTTTATTCACATTTATTACAAAAGAACACTTTCGATCAAATTTAGTTTTCTGCGCATTTACACCCTAATGGGTTACATTCAGCAGAATCAAACAGTAAGGTATAATTTTTATTTTTTCCACTGTAGAAAGCTGCAAATGTATGGGAGTATTGGGAGTCTTTCCAATTATTGACTGAAATAAAAAATACGATAAAAATTAAAAGAAATTTGACATTTATTTTGTTGAAGTAATTAGTTCTTATAAATAGCAATGAAAGGTCGCTCCTGTTGGTTGACGCTTCCGTTCGTTAAATAAGGCGCGACTACAAAGAAAAACACTGCATCAACATACTTCTCAGAATCAAGACTTGAAAACAACAGTTACGTGGGGAATACCGCGGAAACAGGATGTACGTAGGATATTTGCGGCGAATATGTTTCTTAATTTCATTCTTATTTGTCCGAAGATAGATTCATATAACGCAAACACTTAAAGTTAAACGACCGCTGGATTGTTGGCATTTCTCATCGATCAATTCCGCTCTCATGTCGAACGGATTATAAGGAAGAATAAAAATTACGGTCATGGTTCGTTTCGTATTTGTTTTGCCCGTTAGTAGTGGTGCCTTCTACCACGATATTAGTTTCTAGCGAGCGGCAGATGTTTCGACGTGTTTCATTTGTCGCGTGTGAGTAATATAGCGGAAATGCATTGACCGGGAGCATACGATAATGAACTATTATATAACCGTTATATAATGTGTCATGTTATTCGCACTTTTTTAATTGAATCGTTTCTACATATTTTTCAAATAATGAATTTCCGTTTCTTAATTGTAATTTTCTTTTAAACCACATATTCGAGGTTTTTATGCTTATCACATATCATCAAGGAAACGAAATGCCATTAATTGATACGATACTCCGTTCGATCGTAAAATCCTAATCTACCTGATTTGTGACAATTATTATGATGTTATAAAGGATGCTGGGAAAGATGATTAGATACTTGTTTGAAAATTTACTGCATGTGCAGGATTGGCTGAATTTTCGAAATAGTTCCGATAATAAGAAACACTTACATATATACACCAATGGAAAAATGTATGGAGCACCCTAAACATTGCTCAAGATTCTAAGCAGGGCCGTGTGGTGGGGCGAGGGGGCGAGGCAACCTCCTAGGGCGGCAAATGAGTAAGGGCGGCATTTCAATCGAATTTCATTCGAACTTTTACCTAAATAGTTTCAGAAATGAATACCTCACAGGGCGCCAAAATTCAGTGCTGCCTCACCAGTTCTAAATCCACCACACGGCCCTGATTCTAAGTGTTATACAGGTCAATTAAAAGCGAACGAATATACACATGTAAGGATGTTTGCTTCCTTACGCGTACAATAATAATTATGATTTATAAAACAGTAGGCAGTAGATAGTATAGACAGTAGACAGATGACAATAAAAAAAGTCATTGAACTGTTTTCATCTGTTGCTACTTCATTTATTTTTTCTATTTCTTCTAGAAATGTGTCGTTACATTGTAAATTTTCATCTTCATCAAAGTACACATGTTTCATTTCATCAGACAAAGAAATTCATATTTTCCTTGATTGGTGCCTTTTTTGCAGACTATTTTTCACTTTTGCAAAAGTAGTTGTTGCTGTTATTAGTGCATGTTTCGTTGCAAATTGGTCTTGACTTGCCAAGGTAAATATTCTATTATCTTGTGTGGTGATATTGGTTATTATTATTGCGTTTGATTTTCTATCAGCTGCTGCCACATTCTTAAACTCAAATTGTAATCTGTGCATTTTCCGTTCTTATTTTTTATAAACGAGAATGTAGTTTTGTAAAGTCTGCACCAATTTGCGTTTTCGATGTTAATATGAAGGCATACCTTGAAAAATGATCTACTAATAAGTGCATATTTTTTTTTGTCGATCTTGCTCCACCAAACCCTCCTATCGTATCTATTGACACAATTTCAAATGGCTTGTATGCTGGGCCAAGTTGTGAAAGTAAACCGTAATTATTTTTTATCCTCGTTTTGTTTTTTATTCATACCTCACAAGTTTTGCATACGTCTGTTACATTATTTAAAAAATTCTTAGATGTATAATACGGTGATAACATGGACACCATTTGATTTATGCCGATATGACCCATGTTTATATGTACTGTGTTCATTAGACTCTTACTGAATTCTTCGGTTAGAATTATTTTTTTCTTATGTTTTATCTTCTTAAAAAATACATCTTTTCTTTGTATTAATTTCTTATTTTTTTCATCGATATGATCATTATTTGTTTGATCTTGTATAATATCTTGAAGCTTTATAATATTAACTGTTCTCAGCATTTTTTCTCGGTTATCTTCTGGTTTCAATACCGGATTTCTGCTGAGACAGTCTGCTTCTAGATTGAATTTACCAGGGTATGCGCTATCCGTATAAATATGCACTGGCAATTCTGTATCATAAATGGATAATGTTGGTTGCATGCACAGGAAATCTTTTAGATTATCAAAAGACCTTTGGCAATCTTCAGTCCATTCAAGCTCTTTTTGGAATATATTCATTATAAAAGTTTACCTTACCTAGAAACTGTCGAATATTCTTCTGATTTTTTGGAGTTGGGAAATTTTTGATTGCTATTAAATTATCTTTCATCGGAGTAACAGAATTGTAGGAAATAATATGTCCCAAATATGTAACTGAATCCATAGCAAATTGGCATTTTGTAAGTTTTAATCGGAATCCTTCTTCTTTTATTGCTTTAAATAAATTTTCCAGATGGATTATGTGCTCTTCAAATGTTTTTGAAAATGTTAAGATATCATCAATATAATTTATTGCGAAATTTGATAATCCATGTTTTCGTATAATATTTTCCAATATTCTCTGAAATATTGCTGGAGGCGTTTTAAGACCAAAGGGTAAACAGACCCAAGAAGACAAGAGTTATTAGACGAGAGAGCTTACATACATATAACTTACTACTACTTAACTAACAATTTTAAAGACATTCTTTAATATTTTCTTTTTTACACAAGCTGACAGGATTTTTTCTCTTTTCTTCAAAAATTATCCCCTTTAGTTCTCTTTTTGGTGTATGTACATTTGTAATGGGATACTTTCTGCTTTAGTATTGCCCACAAATTTTCTATCGGTGATAAGTCTGGAAACTGAGAAGGCCATGGAAGCAGATAAACATCATTACTTGTGAACCACTCTATAGTATTTTTTGCTATGTGGCAAAGAGCATTTTATGATTTGTTTAGAAATAAGTTGCTCCACACATTTAAGAAGTTATAGAATTATATTTTAAACATTTTATGGAATTTATTGTAGTATTTTAAAGATATTTCACTTGAATTCAATATGTGATCCATACATTTTTCCATAGCTGTATGCTTTTTGCGATACTACATGTATATGGAAATAGTATAGAGAGAGTACCAACAATGGGGAACAAAATTCATTTTCATTAACTTGAGCCTTTCTCATGCTGACTAAATAATTAATAGAAAAGCGAGTATTTTGTATCATTTTAAAAGATTGTAAAATGAAAATAAATAAATAAATAATACACTGAGCTGCAAAGATTTATATGACTTATGCTGTTCAGTATACTATAGAAGTAGGAAGGAGTACTATGGAATTAAAGAAAGCATTAAAGGCCGTATGTGTACTTCGTGAATGACGAAATTATGTTGCAATAGCCAATATACCGTGTTCATTAAAACAAGCGACTGTTAACTCGAGTCTGCTTAATGATAGCGTACGAACTTTGAATAGCTTTTCGTGTAAAGTGGTTTTTATCTGCCTGCTGTTACAGTTTGTGATCATCTGTGTGAGAACACTCAACATGAGGTGACTAGGAACGGATGGATGTTAACAATTCGTGAAAAACTGCAACAATATCCAAATTAGATAATTAATTAAAAATGCGTTATAGGTAATTCCGGGAGAGATGCCGGCATGGTAGAGATGCCGATTGCTTATATTTCCGAACGTAGAGACACGAGTTACGACCGGAACTTATCCGCTTGATCCGCAACACATTTCGGATTACGCTTACGGATGTACTGACGTAGGAACCAATTTAACGCATGCGGAAGTGTCGTGTTAAAAAGGAGTATTTTCCCCACAGCCGTCAACTTCACACATTGCTGAATTGGCTGAACTGCCAGCAGCCCAAACCATAACATAATGTTTGTATTCCTTCGTAAAATTACTCCTGGCAAAGCCCTGGATATTGTATCACCTGTTCCACCTGCTGCTGTGCTAGAAGTTAGGAGAAAAGCTAAGAAAATCGCAGAAATTTTAAATAGTGTAGAAGGCATAGAAAGGCGCAAGAAATATCAGGAGCGCAAACAAGAGATGGATCTGAAGAAACTAAAACGTTGCAAGAAAAGTGCTGTGTCAAGCATCGTTTCGAAAAAAGGAAAACTTACTGCGAAGAGGAAAACAAAAAAAACAAAAAAAATTAACTGGAGTTGGAGGAATCTAGTGATGAAGATTTGGATTTTTCTATTCATTATGACAGCAGCTCGGACATGGAAAATAACAATGACGCAACCTGTACTGGGTGTGGGGAAGAGTATACCAAGACAACCAGAGCTGATGACTGAATTCAGGGCTCCATTATAAGCAGTGGTTGCATGAGGGATGCACGAAATACCAAAATACATGCGAAATCTGTGTAAAATTGCTCATTAAAAAGAAAAAAGTGTAAAATTTTAGAGATGCCGATTTCCAGAATGTGCGGAAATATTTTTTTATTGTTTATTGCATTTAGTTTAAAGAATAAAGCTTATGTGCGTTGTTTACCAAATAGATATTCTATCCGACTGCTTTAGTTTAATTATTTCATGATTAATGTGGAATTAGTAAACCAAGAAAATCGGCATCTCTCCCGGAATTACCGTACCCTGAAACTCGGTAATGTATCTTTCTAGTTCTATTATATTTTATAATGATGACTTCCTCTCCAGATTATATATGTTATCGACAGATCTGATTAGATTCTGTTCTAAATTCAACAAAATTGAAATTGATCCTCCATTTTCGAGAGCGCCCGAGGAAAAATAATACGAAACAATAAAAAGTTAGCCAGTTGTGGAAATACTGTGGAATGCAATATCTATATGACACCTAATATAGAATTACAGTTGTCGAAAAAAACTGACAATTGAAACAAACAACATTGAAAGTTAAGCGAATGAAAAGACATTTTACATCGGGGATATAACTGTTATTTGACACCAAATGCTTACATTTACGTCGCCTGACTCATAGATAATAAGTAATTTCCATGCATTTCAATACTTCTAAGAATACGGTGTTTGTACTTAATATAATAATAAAATGTCGGCGGATCAAATTTACCACACTGCTTATATCAGCTAACTTTCCAAAACCAAAGAAAAAGAATAATTAACTATTATAACGTTTTGTGTTTTAATTGAAGTCACGAATGCGTACATATGTATATTTATTTTATTCAATAAATATTTATTGAAAAAATGAATTCATATTCGAAATTCATGTGTTTGTGTCCACGTACTCGTCTTTTTGATTTGCGTTTTGTTCATGATTAAAATTTTTGATTCAGGTGATTCTTTGCCGAAGGAATCTTGCTTCAAGGTTCATGTTGCTATTGAATTGATGAAATAAGATTAGAATAGAACGGGTTCTATTTAGCAATGAAAAATAGGCATTAATTTTAGTGATGGGCATAATCGAATGATTTCAATAATCGAATACTTGCTATTCGAGTTCTTTTAATAATCGAATGATCATTCGAATACTCATCACTCGAAAGATGTTACATCGAATATGTACATATTACGTATTGGTATTACGTAACGTATATACAAACATATGTACATACGTGCGATATCGATGATATAAAAAAAGGTAATTCCCCGCATGTGTACTTACATGCTCGGGATGGACCGGGTACACGACCTGCCATATGTTGCGTCGGTTTTTATATATAGTTAAAGTAAATTTATTACGTAAAAATTAATTTAATAATGTATTTTTTCTAGAATGTTTATTTATTTTATTTATTTTTTTCATAAATAAGTGTAGGTACTTTATATTAAATAAAATACAAAATATACCACTGGCATATATTTAAATATGTGTTTTTAACCTGATCCTGTCATAGCCATATTTATTCGATAATATATATTATGTATAATATAATCCATTTTTCTAACAGCAAAATACTTAATAACAATAACATAACAAAGCAAGAAAAGGTGAACATGCGAGTTACGATGATCTGAACAATGAAAGCAACGATTATTTCCGATTTGAACAATGAACATTATGTGTCGAATGCAGACATGCAGATCTGAATTATTCTACCGAGGTTTATATTTGTGTTCGTGATTCAATCATTCGAATGAATTAAGTTGAGTATTCGAACAGTCTCGATTATTACAATAATCGAACAGTCGATTATTTTTCATTCGAATTATCCCATCACTAATTAATTTATTTCCATTTGACTATCACGTTTTTAATATTTAAATACAAAAGACGAAGCCAAATTCAGACAAGAATGAGTACTAAAAAACGATAATCGTAAGCTCCGCTGCCGAAGATTTTGTTCTATATCACAGAGGCTAAATGTATGTACACTTTCCGTCAGAATTAATGTCGTCGTCTATAGCGCAGTGTTTATCAAAACTACTCACCATCAGGCCAAGCAAGCGTTCGGCTGGCATCGGTTTCTGTTCGTATATGATTTATTGGGGTATTAGTATTTAAAATACGGGGGCAATTGTGCGGATCAGGTAGGAGAATTGAAATTATTTCTTGAAAATGTATGTATCGAAATTTAAATATGCTTTAAATAGCTTTCTCACAAGGAGGTGATTGGCAAGGCCATATTTACGCTTAACAGTAGGTAATTAAGTAATTGTATAGATGACAAATAAGGCTGTATTAATAACTTTCTTTGCATAGCAAACTATTTGAAAAAAGGAAGTTGATATGAGTATGAAGATAAATATTGCCATTAAATTTTGTGTAATTAATTTGATTAGATGAGAGAACAAAACAAGAATAATTTATAAATTCACTATGGCTTCAAGTAACATTAATTATGGTTTTATAAATACTAGTAAATTTTGATTAAAATTCGAAATAATGTTGTATCACTACCAGTAGAATTGCTGTTTGTATAATAATAAAAAAATATATTGTTATGTAAAGTTAGCAAGTCATTATATAAACAAGAGTCCAAATTTATGCAGAGGCGAAATCGAACAAGACAAAAAGCACTTTGCACAAAAATTAACTAGGAATATCAGCTCAAGCTTTCGCGGATAGAAGTTTACAAAGAACTCAACGTTTTGATTCTATTGAATAGGTTATTTAATTTTTAAAGTATATCAAATTAAAGAAAAAAGGTAAGGTAGCAGAAGATGGACGGATTTATTTAAATGGAGTTATATTAATTACTCACTTTACATAGTAAATCATACCTTTGTAGTATGTATTTGGGTTTGAATTTTTAAATCTCCCGCGTTGGGAGGAAGACCTTCACGAAACAAAATAGTTATATATTGTGTATTAAGGAACCTGCTTTAAAAATGTTGGGAGAATAGAGAAAAATAAAGTTACTTTGCAAATTTACTATATATAGCTTAAAAAAATTAATTATTGGGATAGTTTATTAATAACATTAATGTTTAGATGGCGATTTTAAAAACATTTACCAATAACTATTTACCATTGTAATAAAATTGTTGTTGGTAAGAAGATAATAACAATATTTGGTTTCATTATATTATTTATTTAAAGGGACATGCTTACTTGGAGCCAACAATAAAATAAAAGTTAAGGAAACACAAAAATTATTTATTATCTTAATTTATAAAATATTTAAAACATTAATTTAATCGAATAATAATGATGAATAATGATCTATATATCTGCATGGCAGTGGCTAATTATTGTAAGTGTAATAAATTTCGTAACCTTAATAGTCTTTCTAATTTAGTGTGTAGCTGCAGTTTTCTAACAAATGTCCGTGTTTATTATTAATTGTTCTTTATATATAATATAATAAGCCTTTATATATAATATAATAAGCAATAAAAACGATGCTTTCCACCGGTGCATTTAAATTTTGTGTATTAACAGTATTTTAGAATGACATTTGCAAATTAAAGTAACTTATGTATGATAACCTTTTATATATTTATATCGGTATATGTATACATTTTCAACACATAATTTCAATTGTCGTACCTGATCCACACAATTGTCAGGTGTTTTAAATTACCCCAATAAATCTCCTACCTACAGAAACCGATGCCGACCGAAGACGTACAGTCAACTCAAAGAAGTTGTAGAACGATTTACATAGCGTTTATATGTAAATCGTTCTACAACTTCTTTCAGGTGAGTGTACTTGGTCAAACGGTGAGCAGTTTTGATAAACACTGCGCTATGGACTACGAAATTAATTCTGTCGGAAGGTGTACACTCACCTGAAAGAAGTTGTAGAACGATTTACATATAATCGCTATGTAAATCGTTCTACAACGTCTTTCAGGTGAGTGTACATTGTATAAGCACCA
Organism: Popillia japonica; assembly: GCA_004785975.1. Taxonomy (NCBI): domain Eukaryota; kingdom Metazoa; phylum Arthropoda; class Insecta; order Coleoptera; family Scarabaeidae; genus Popillia; species Popillia japonica. The sequence continues at coordinate 3,776 of SMLS01042355.1, read as the reverse complement.
GTTTTGCGTCTAAATCTCAGTTATGTATCCGCTTCGTCGCTTGTGATAGTTAATCTTGGAGCTCATCTTACTAAAACTCAACTCATGACTAGTTTATCGTAAAGAATTGTTGAAACATTCAAGTAAGATATGTTTAATGTGTTACAAAGATAGGACCAATTGGAATGTCATTTTATTAAAATTTTTAACAGTTCTCCCATACTTATATCTTACATATCTTTACTTGCCAAGTTTTTCTATCCTGTGCTAATTTCCTCTCCTTATTGTATATCTCGTTTTCCGCTTCCTATTATACTTGATCCTCCCATCGCAGTCGTGGTCGTCCTGTTCTTTACCTGTACTCTGCTTCATAAATTTCTTTTGATTTTCTTTCATCATTCATGTTACGTATGTGGCCTAGCCAGCTCAATTGGTTTATTCTATTTGTGATCCCTTTTATTTTTCTTCAAAATCTCATTCAAGTAGCTACTATTTTGCTGTTATTGTTTGTAGTTAAGGTCCGTGTACAATAGAAAATATGACTACTTTTTGGTTGCGTTTTTGTTGCCTTTCTTTCCCAGAACAGGGGTCCTAAAGGAATTCTACAGTTTTCTAGCTTTTCGACTTTACGGTTTATTTCGTTGTCTATTTTTCGAGTTTCCTCTATTATTGTATCCAAATAATTGAAGTGAGTCACCTGTTCTAATACGTACCCCTGCATAACGATCTTGAGTGGTTTCTTTGTTTCGTTAATATTATCATGGGTTTTCATTTTTCAACATTTATATCCATGTCAGGTTCTTTTTCGTACACACTTTCGATCATCAAGACCATAATTGCTGTCATATTTGCTACGGCTCGTCGTCGTTTCCTGTAGTCCTAGATGTCATTTCACTTATTCTATCGAAAGCCTTTTTCAAGTCTATAAAGCATATGCGAATTTCCTTGTCTTTCCTTAGTAGCTTTTCTTCTCTTTGTCTGAATATAAGTAGATACATATCTGATGCGCTATAATTTGAGCAATTGTTTTTTTTCGCTTTTTTTGAACATTGAGATTATTTTACCTGTATTCTCCAGTCCTTGGGTATTATATCTCTGTCTTGTACTTGCCCAGAATATTGGGGCCATCTACTGATCCAACGGCTTTATGTACATGTAATTATATGTACATAGATTTTATTAATTTGCAGTTTTATTGGCCACAAATGTACATACAATACAATAAATAAATACCCGGTTTTCGTATTAATGAAGGTTCTCAAAATTATATTAATTCATTGCATTTCTTGCAATATCTAAACAATTATGTATAATGGTAGGACGTGAGATACTTGCACAAACTCCACATTTACAATCTCTAGATTTATTTCGCGGGAATGAGTAAAAAGTTAACAACGGTGTAACTAATAAATTACAGCCTGAGAAATTTATTAAGCGGGTTTAGGTTTTATAGATACATATGCCATTCAAACCTTAACAAAAGAATTCAATTACAGTGAGGTCTCGCAAATGCGAATTGATTAAAACATGGACGATTTGGAAAATTTGGATTACTGAGTTATTATTGAAATAATTAAAAATTTACGTTTTAGACTGTTCTGTTCGCAACAGCCGAAGTGTGTGCAGTGTTCCTAATTCGGCTCCATTTTCTTCAGCCCATTTTATACAAGTGTTAAAACTGCTGATTGTTTCTTCATGTTTCACTCTTGGTTCATCGATAACTGATTTATCACTTGAAACACTATCATCGCTATGTAGAGGTAAAAGTTTCTCACCTGCATCGATCCATTCACTAAGTAGAGTTTCATAATGCTGATGATTATCAGACGAAATTTGTTGCAGCTTGATTCTGACTTCAGTAAGTTCTTGCTGATCGTCTTCAGAAAGTAGCTTTTGTTTCACTGGAATTAATGGCAATAAAAGCATTATCAGGCGAGTAAGAAAATATTTTTTCCACTATTTATTTATTACATTAGTTGACACGTTCTCCCTACAGTGAGTGAGAAGGAAGACTGCATCCACCAAATTAATATTTTTAAAGGCGTTTCATATGTTCTCCTCGACAGCCAGAAGGTAGACTTTTTCGATAATAAAGTTTTGTTAGTTGTATGGGATTCGGATTACCGGATTCTTTCAGATTACAAAATAGCCAATGTTAAAGGACAATACTTCAATTTTCGTGGGATTACAAGGAAATTCAGATTTCTGAGGCTTCGGATTAGCGACTCTGCTGTATATACATGTACAACTAGTACAATACATTTTACATATTTTTCTCTTCAAGGTTTAAATACGTTCTAATGCTAGAATTCTATTTAAAGTAATTTGAAGATTGTTGTATTTTGTATTTTGTCGTAATGAACTTAATTTTTCCTAATATAAACTTCCTTTATAATACGTCAGTTTGCCATAACTCCTTGACAATTTGAAACAGCCTGTACAAATATTAGTGACAGCAACTATGTATGTATGTATGCATTTCTGTAAGGGTTTTATGCAAACTATAAGCAATACATCCTTTGTTGTTTGACATTTTCCTAGAAATTTGTTTACTGCATGACATACAGTATCCAGACTTCCGAAAATGGGCGTGGTTGCAGAGGAATTATTGTATTCCACTGAGAATCCGGTTGAATGTAAGAATATCGACAATGTTACTTTTCTGAGAACGCTGATATGGTTTAAAAACAACCTGACTTATGAAAGTTGGTATATGCTCGGGTTAAACTTTTGTTTGAAATTATGGAAGAGAATAGCTTACTAAACTATTTTCAAATTAATTTGATAAACTAATGTATATGTACATACGTTCATGATATTATGCCTTCAAGCTTAAAAATTCACAACATTGTTCTTTAATCTACACTTGAATTTTGATATCTTAAATCATACCAAATTTTAACGATTACATTATTTTCGGTGTTGGCGCCAAGCGGAATGAATGCAGACGTACACTACTATGGCTACACGTGTAAAAACATTTTATGCAACAGATAACGACGTTATTGTGAGTCCTGCATTTACTGCTTTTTAAATGTTTACGGGTTTTACGAGCGCCGGAGAAGGCCACGCACCGTTCACGCTCAAGTTCAGTTTCTAATGCACATGCGATATCACATTGTATTTACAGTAGGTACATACGTAGTAGGTATATACGGCAAACATACAATAGCTTCACTGTTTCCTGATATACACGTGTGCTAATTTGGCTGTTTGATTGTGACATCCTGCGAAGCGTAATCGGTAACGTTGTTTACCCGGAACGTGCTTATAATGATCAGCCAAAATTATTGGCTTGGATTACTATATACAGACACAGTTAGTCATCAGAAACACACATTTTATTGATTAAATTCTTAAAGAAAGTTATTGCTCTGACTTGCTGTTGACACAAACCTTTATTAAGTACATTCCTTTGTTATCAAGTTGTCATAAATCTTAGTCGTGAAATTTAATGAAAATTTGAGGTATTGTTGCGACTTGAACTTCAATTATAATATAAACAGTTTTTGTAAGGACATTTCTAAGGTAATTTCATCATCTCACTGCTTTTTATCTGTAGGTGTTCATTTTTTATTTAGCTTTTCACACTGATCTAAATGCAGAAGCAGTCACCATCATAAACCGGATCTTATCGAATCGACTAAGGCAAGTTCAACTCAAGTTTGGTTATCTACATACAGATTGTGGTGCATCGCAAGTGCCGTCAAACGCTCGCTCCGATTGACGTGTTACTTCGTTGAGCAGGTCTATGAATTATACGTAATGTAGGTAGACTCATATGATAAAATTTTCTT
>SMLS01042354.1:0-14789 GCA_004785975.1 Popillia japonica | reverse complement strand
GGATCAGTATTACTAGGTGGGAGTTCATTAATGATATTGTTTGGAGCGTTGATAAAGAATTTATTTATATCATCAGCATTAAGAGAGTCAGAAGTTGTATTACGTGTTTTTCGGGAGTCATTTACAATTTTCCACAATGCACGTTGATTATTCTTGTGTTTTGTTATATATTTGTTGTGGGCAGTGATTTTAGCTTTTCTTAACTCATATTTATATCTATTTTTTATTAGTTTTATTTGTTCTGTTGTGATAATAGTAGGATACAAAATATTCAAATGGCGCAGGAAATCCAAATAGTCGCGCATAGCGCGCAAGTTATCATTAAACCAATGAATATGAGTGTTATTAGTTGGACCATTGGTCCTGGTTTTAACTGGAAGGCTTATTTGCATTGCATTAGTAATTGTTTCCAAGAACATTTCAGTCTTAAAATCAATGTCCAAGTATGAATCAGAGATGAACGACCAGTCGACACTTTCTAGAATATTATACAATTGGAATAGACCAGCTTGGGTTATAGGTATATAGTTAATTTGGGTTTTCTCGGTAATAACAACTCTATCTGGAATAATTTCCAGGACGAGCCCACTATGGTCAGACGTGAAAAACGTTTTACTTATTTTAGCATTATCTTTATTTATATTAGAAAAAAAATTGTCAAGACAATAATTTCCCCGTGTGCATTCTTCGTTAAAAAAAGACATCCCATATGATTCAAAAATATCACACAACCTAACTGCATGTGGATCTAAAGTATTAAATTTGACATTGAAGTCACCACCAATGACTACAGTAAGCCCAAAGAGTCTATCTAATAGTTTCGACAATAAAGTTATAAATCTATCAAAATCACCAGATGGTGATATATAAATAGTAATAATGTGGTAGTTCTTATATCTAAGACCAGCCACTTCAAAATCTACCTCTTGAGTTAGGTCATCAAAATTAATCGGGGAACAAGGAAAGCCCTGACGTGCAAAAATACAGACTCCACCGTGAATTTTATCTACTCTACAAAATTTCGCTATTAAATCAAAGTTATCTAAGCTTACGCCATTAAGTTCATTGTCATTCAACCAATGTTCATTGATACAAATAAATACAACATTATTATCATGTGCAACTAATTCTAACTCTAGTAATTTATTCCTAATAGATTGAACATTAATATGAAAAATATTAATTACTATGTTGTGACCTTGTTTTCCTTCCAGAGCCTGGCTAAAAAACGGTTTATACACACGTCTTGTGGCCATGTCGCTGGGTCTTGGAATATATTCTCATAACGTGCTGGAACCGTTACCTTGAACGATGAGTATTCGTCCGGATGCTTGGAAGTGATTTTCGTGCATTTTACATTATCGATATTCTTATTTTTCAAATGCATTTCAAGTTGTTCGCATTTGATATTTGGCTGCAGTCGATACACGTGGTAATGAGAATACTTTACAGCGGCCTTTATCGCAGTGTCTTCATTAGATGAACCAAATATAACAGGAACTTTTTTGCGCTGTCGGGATACTGTTTTCCAACCTTCTGCAGTGTTTTCAACATGACCAACTGGTTTTGAACCATGCTGTATATCTTCTTTCAAAATTTTCGTTATTTTAGAGGCTTTTTGTTCGGGCACTGTTTTTTGTTGTAAATTCCTGCTTGCCGCATTAGAATAGGAAATTTCCGTTGCAACGGTGTCACTTAATCCTTTCATATCTATTTCTTTCCCAGTAATATTCTGATTTTTCAAATATTCATTACTACTTGAAAAATCACGTTTTTCAAGACAGTCAATCTTCGATTCTAGTTGGCTGATCCTTTCCAGTAAATTCTTAAATTCCTTGGTAAGAATTTTATTCACTACCGATTTTATTATGTCCGTAAAATCCGAACTTTTTAAAAAATTTATGACACTAGCCGCATCATCACTTTTTTCGGAGTTTAATCTGGTGCCAGGAGGCATTTTTATATAAGCTTTTAACACTGTTTAAGATAACTACTACAACTAGCGATAGGACGATGCTGCTCAAACCGCGTTCGTCTATCAACGTCATTCTTAAAAAGTGTAATTTTTTGTAACTGTTTATAGTCGTCAGTGTCTATTTTGTACTCTATACGTCATTCAAGACGGAACTTTCTGAAATTTGACTTTTAAAAGAATGAAAGAATGCAAGGTTTGTATAGAAAATATGTTCTTGTATTATTTCCTTGAAGCTTATGCAAGATTGTAAAATGTGATGGTATAATAAAGTAAAGTCCTAATAAACTATGTTTTTTTTAGCTACTAAACTGTCGTAGTTTCAAAAGCCGTTACTCTTCTATACACGTATTAAAGTCTCCATGTTTTATAGCAAATTTAGCAATTTTCAGCAAAACATTATATCAGACAACAAAACGTACTTACAACGGGAAGACGAGGGTTGACCGACAGGGATTTTAATGAATCTTCAACTATGTTATAGAGGAACCTTCCTTTAGTACACAGATACGAGCTTTTATCCTAAAGCGTCCTAGTTTCAGAGATAATCAACGTTGTTTAACGCGCTGAATGAACGTTCTAAGTTCATTCCCTTATATCGATAATGTTAGTTTCTCAATAAGCAAGCCTTTGTAGCTCGGCGGATAACGACTACGCGACTACGTATACTACTTATACACGGTGTCCATGAATATGTGGGCAATATCTCAAATACATAAAGTTTATGTAAAAATAACACTGTATGTTTATATATCTTTTTTTGCTAGGGTGCACCACTGCTGAGATATTCGACCCTAAACATAGAGTGGGCTAGGTGTTTTTTAAATGAAATTATGTATTTCTTTCAACCAAAAGAACAATTTTTACAAAAAGGGTTAGCGGAATTAAATCGGGACTGGCAACTGAATCTGACGTTCGCGCCTAACCGGCGAGATGTTCAAATACTTAAATAATGTATCCTGAACAAAGTAAGATTCCTGAGGTCATTATATTGGGAAATGCTATGGTAGGGTTCCATCTTGCCATCAATATATGGGCAAAAAATTTTGAGTAGACCAATTCGTGTCCAAGAAGGAACAACCAGAAAGTCAACGACCAGTGTTCAGGCATGCCACATTGACTGACATTACGACGCATAGTGGTAACAATACGTTTCTTACCTGATAAAAAGTAAAATAGTATCATGTTCTTATTACACAATTTAATCAGCAAATCCGTTACTAGGATGAATTAAGAGAACTCTAAATTATAACATTAGCGAATTAGTTTATTATTTGATTTATTTGATAGTTCGGTAGATGGGGTTATTGTGTCTTGGCACAGTACCTACGAGCCTTACAAAATTAGTTAGCAGCTACAAGATATGTAAGATATTGTAATTTACTAATACGATGATATTAATACCGTTTATTCAAAATAATTCCGTATAACTTATGATACCTGATATGTAGCCCACTCCTTTAATTGTAGCTGTCAGCATCATATATCTATACAGAATCACATTACATAGCCTTACCTAGCGATGCTTAATTTTACTTAGTTCTACGTATTGTATTATAACACATGATAAATGGGTTGCTTAACCCCTTTTCCGTATTGTTTGATCAGTTCAGGTACCTAGTAGTCAACACAACTTTGCTTTTATTTCATTAGCGGCACGAAGCTCTTAATTTTCCAACACACTAACTTTTGAAACACGAAACGCTTGATTGTCTATTATGTGTGCGTGCTAAGGTGCCGGTACTTATATTCTGTATGCAGAATATTTTGCCGTAAAGTTTTCGTTAAATTGGTATTTTGCAAGACATCGAGATTAAATCTTTAGATGGAAACTTTCATATTCTTAAGTTGCTTAAAAAACGATTTTCGGTTATAACAAAAATATCTAACTCAAAACAAACTTGAATGGAATGTTCCATACACGATTCAAGCATTGGAATTTAATCGAGATAAACTTATTTTATTTTGCAAAAAAGTGTATTAGTACGTAATACAGGAAAATATACAGATCGTCGTAAATAAAAGTAGATATTAAGCTTGAAATACCCACACATAAACATGTATGTACGTATGTATGTACATATGTGAATCTATCCCCACTTACATGTACGTATATGTAAATATGCGTGCGCTAGTGTGTGCAATACGGTTGTCGTATATTAACTTTAACTTCATGCGATCGGTATAAGAAAAATATGTACATACAGGGTGCCCGTGATATACAAAGCATGCTTTTAAGGGATGATAGCTACAACGATTTAGAAACAAAAACATATAATACACCTTGGGTCTATTTTTAAGCGTAAACGAGAAAAAAATTATTTCTAAAAAACCTTATTTGGTCAAACTGTACAAGAAAACTCATCCATATTGCTTCTTAAATAACCTAAAAACCATATCAAAAATTTAGGGTTGAAAATAACTGAAAGCAACAATGAAAACGAATTATTTAATACTTTGAAATTGAAGCGCGGTGTCATTTCTCTTACACCATACTGTACACGTATTCAATAGAAGCACAGATGCAAGCTAAGCATCATGTGTTTATGCGACCTTGAACTCCATTAGACCATTGTATCGTACGAAGTCAATGGCCATACGTTTTAAAAATCAATAGGATCAATAGAAAAGAGGTATCTTTGAGTTTTTTTTCAATAATGTTATGACAATAAAATCGATGTTACGTTGAAGTTAGAGTATTTAATAGCAGCTTTCAATTGGTAAATTTAAGTTGAGGGAAAGTCGCATTGAATGAAAACAATATTATAATAGTGCAATTATGTTATGGCGCTTTAAGCTCTTTCGTAAAGGCTACTACAAAATTTAGTTCTTTTCTTTTATTTTATTATCCAGATAGTTTTTCCACTTGTTAGGTCAATGATAACACTGCAATTCGAACAATAGTCAAATTTATTCCAATATCTATCTGGATAATAAGATAAGTTAAAGGGTCATAAAAATACATATATTTCTTTTATTTGTGATAAATTGCTGGTCCTAAAAAGGACCTTTTTGAGAGACAGGAGAACATGTATTAAAGGAAAGGCTCGATGTGTTGCCCATTTGCAAGAACAAACGCCTGTAATCCTCGGGTTAATCTTGCACTGATCAGTTGCCGGTGTACAGTATGCGTCGAAATTTGTGAAATGAAAAATAATTTTTTTTCTCGTTTACGCTTACAGATAGACCCAAGGTGTATTATATGTTTTTGTTTCTAAATCATTGTAGCTACCATCCGTCAAAAGCATGTATATGCTTTGTATATCGCGGACACCCTGTATATGGATACGAGAAAGTAACTTACTTTAGTATTGTGTCACAATACGACATAAATAGGTTGTGACGAATTGCATAAGTATATATTAAAGTTTTCATTGCATAAGTATATATTAAAGTTTTCGCTTATTCATTTATCACAATTCCCAATGCTTGATACCATACAGTGATCAATTACTTTAATAACAAGTTGCATGCAAATGTGTAAACGCTCTGTAGACTATATGAGATGTTTCGTAATTCAATTATATGCAACGACTACACATAATTTATGTTCTATAATTTAAAGACTTATTACTTTCATAATTATTATAATGACCTTCAAAGATTCATAATATTGATTAATTGTTGTGAGCATTTATTAATACCGTTGCATTGAAGTATTAAATAAAAGATTTCTCTTCTTCTGACTTATTATTATTTGTGCGTAAACGACACAGTAAACAATAGAACTCACCCTTTTTGCTGGCATGAAAGCTGTCATCTCTGGGAACGTATTGTATGTCATAAACGAGAGCTGTGTGCGGCAAGAAGGTTTTATCCTTGTTGATTTTGTAAACGGCATATTTGAAAGCTAATTCTGTCGTGCTGTTTTTCTGGTCCTCTGTAAATATGGCCCCTGAAAATAACATGTATGTATATATTGGTAAAATGTGTACAAAAACCTTCTTTCGCGTGTTAATATGTCAACAACAGAATATGGATGGGTTGGTTTTAAATTTGCTGTTTTGCTTGATTACTCATCTATTCAACCAGTAATTATTGCTCGGATATATGAAAATAACATGCAGTCATCATCGTCAGTACATACATTGTAGGCGTTATACAAATCATATTTTTTAAACGAAAGCTTTGCATCTATCGTATGTGAAAGCTAATGACACGCTGTTCGTTAACCATAGGTTATTAAAAATTGTTATAAAAGCAGGGTTCGAAAATATTATGATATTTATATAAATATCATATCACGTGATATATTTCGGATATATATCAGATATATATCCGCTATATATCATTTTCAAAATTTTATTATTAACAAAAAAGCAACATTGTTTTATGCATAAATTATATTTTAACACAAACACATTAACAAAAACTTGTTTTCTAAAAAGCAAAACCTTAAGAAATATTAAGGAAACAGATTTTTACTCTATTTTATTGACATTGATACTGGCATATGAACTGATGGCTAATGAACTATTAATATGAGTGGTATTGCTAGTGATATTAACGTCCGGGCCTTGAGATATAGTTCCTATGCCCATGCAAGATTTTCTTTTTGTCTATATTTTTATTCAGGCACTTGAACATAAAAACCAATTTACTGGCTTTTTGGTTTCCCACGCGATTTCGTATATGAGATTGGATCAAGCCAAAAGAAGAAAAGATTATTTCAAGTTCTGCTGTAGACGCACGAAATATTCTGATGTTTAGAATGGCAGAAACCATTTTTAATTAAATAAATAAAATTATTGCATATATCGCGGATATATATCAGGTGATAAATATCATGATATATATCGTGATGTATATCATGATATATATCACTTGATATATATCCGCAGAACCCTGTATAAAAGTGGGTCAAAAGTTTAATTACAGCCAAAATAAATAGTATGCTCTAAAGACATAATGTTTCCAATATTTTAGGCTAGCCAATTTTGTATGTTTATTTCAAAAATCATTGTAATATATCTATAAGCTATGTATACTGCTTGTAGTACATGAATATGGCTGAACAATATGTTACAGGTTTGATCATAATATTATGAAAAAGTTTTATATCCACAGTAAAATAGTTATATTAATTATTATACAGAAGTTATAACCAAGTGAGAAAAAGTAATAAAGATGTTTTGCGACGAAAGCTACCCAGTGATTTTCTCACCGACATTTGGTCGCTAGACATTTGACAGTTGCAGATTTAATCGCCAGTTTGATTGCAGATGTATTTGTTTACTCGAATATTGTAATGTTACTTTACTTCCCCACCGACGTACATATTTGATACCCTGAAGATTAACATCCTGCTCTGCCAAACCAAGTTTTAGGAAAAATTGGTTACTAACAACACTAGGAAAAAATAAGCAATACATAGTTTGATATTTACTGTAAAAAGACTACAATTATTAGAATCAGCTATTATAAACTACAAATTTAAGCGCAATAACTCCTATTGTTTGGAAAAACAACACCATGCACTTGTTCTCTCACTGCCACCGAAAAAGTTACCCAGCTTTGTAGAAAGCAATCGATCATTTCGATGCGATATTGATATTACTTGAGCTACTACAGTTAGCGAAGCGCCTTAGCAATAGTTTGGCTGATGGTTTTTGAATACGCACTTATATACATAGATACGATTATAAATTGTTTGCACTATATTGATTTGTCTCGAAGCAGCTAGTAAAGCAGTTTGCGATGCCTGTAATTAACAGGCAGTTAATCTTATTATTATTTGTTTTTGTTCTTTTTATACATCTTTTTTATAACATATATAAACAAAAAAAAATGAAAAAATGTTACTTTTTGTTCTTTCACCTCCATCGTTATGTAATTTTAAATGGAGGTACCCGGGTACCTACACCGTCATTAAAAGTTGTAATAATTTCGGATGACATTTTATCATTAAAATTAAATCTAAGTAAGAAAATGTATATACTAATATGTAATATAGAACAAGTTTAGAGATGTCACAGAATTTCGAAGGTCGGCAAATTCAAATACAAAAGATATTAACATTTAAATCTGAAAAAGGTACACGGGTACCTATCCAGTCACATAAAGGTTAAATAGTATTAAATATACTAAAAAAACTATTAAAAGAAAATAAAAAGTTAAAAATAAATAAGATTAGAAGTTAGCCTATTTATGGTATTTATTCCTAAAATTTATAAATTTCATCTTCTGCTATTAGACTTATTGTTAGATCTACATGTTTAAAACGCAAATTGGTTAAGCTTTTCCAATGATTAGGAGTTTTATTACACATTTTAATAGCTAGAACCTGTGGCGACTGCTGAAATAAGGTTAATATAGATCTAGGTGTGGCTATATCATTTCTACCTCTGCTATTGTAGTCATGTTTGTCTTTATTAAGTTGAAATTTATTAGAATTGTCATACGCATAGAGAGCGTGCTCGAGAATGAAAATCCAAGGAAATACAAGGAATTTGTATGATAAACGCTGGTCTAGCAGATTCCAAAGCCTTTAAACCTGTTATACAATGAATAATAGGTTTCTGGCTAATAAAACTTTTTTAAACATGATTGAATTTCCCAAAAATATGATTCCGCAAGAGAGTCTGCTATGTACATAAGCATAATACACATCAATCATCTGCTGAGGCATTATGATCGTCCATAAGTTTCGAAATAAAAAACAAATTACGTTTAGTTTAGGTAAGAGACTTCGCAATGAGCAAAAGAGATTGGTGTACCCACACTCTCAAAAATTTTGTTGAGTCTGCGAGGGCAAGATGGTTGTGACCCAGTGACAAATCTAAATAAAAATCCGGTATGGGCTAATCTGATAGAGATGAAAACGTAAATATTTTTTTTTAGCATTGCCAAGAAGTTTATCCACAGAGAACCATTTAAATGCATTACACTGTAAGTCATTCCAAGTATCCGCTAAAATATCATCATTTTTATCTTTTGCCACTAATGCACCGTCGTCTGCATATAGTGATTGATACGTCGTGCAATACCAAAGGAAGATCGTTGATAAAAAGTAACAAAGTGCAGAACCTAAAATTGATTCTTGTGGAACTCCGGCATTATTAAGCACAGTTTCAGAAGCAAAACTTTTTACGGCAGCACTTTTGTTTTGCAAAATATTAATGAATTGAGTACCAACCGTTCGCAAAAAGGACACAATCCAATTTAAAGCATTCCCTCTGATCGCATAAGCTTGTATTTTGTTTAAAAGAACATCGTGAGAAATACAATCAAACGCCCTAGTTAATCCCAAAAAGAATCCTACAGGATAAATAGTATTTTCAATAAAGTTCACAATTCCATTAATGAAAGTATTTAAAGCAGTGGACGTAGAGAAATTTTTCCTAAAGGCATGTTGGCCATTGGTTGTTATATTAGAGTGAGTGAGACAAAAATGTCCCCAACCTGTTTAAAAAACAATATTCAATTATTTTTTAAAAAGAGAATGTAAGAGCTACGTAATTTTCTCGTACTAACTCGTCACCGTTTTTAAAAACATTATAAAATTTAGTCATTCTTAGTAATTTTGGAGACTCACTATAAACAAATAAGATATAGGATTTACTATTGCAATTATTTATGTAATAGTATGCATAGTTGCATTTTAATACGAAAAACAGAAAAGCATAGTTCTATTTTCTCGCGTCAGTATCAGTTTAAAGGATTACAGTTTTCTAGGTATAAATCTTCCTTCCCTGGTTTCCTTTCGAGGACGCAGTGATATCTATAAATTATATTGAGACTATTTTTCATACAGAATGTAAATTATAGTGTGTGGCATTATTCCAACGTACAAAGTACAACGTTTTCCACCAATTCCCAAACACGGAATTTCTTTTACGGTTTCAAGGTTTTGCAACTTATTAGGTTACATACATTTATAGAACATTCAAAATTAAATTTTCCACGCAAACACAATCACATTACTATAAGTTTAAGCTAAAATTATTCGCTGATGTTTTCAAAAGATGCAAATATCAAACGCCGTAAATAAACGTCTCTCAACATTATTTATATTTATTCTGTATTTTGTTGAAGAGTTGTCGAAGACAATTTTGTAATGCGAAAAACAAAGATAAATAATTATAACATCAACAAATTATAATATAGTTCTAAACTGCTCCGTAGAAACTGAACTTCACTATTTACTCGTCCATCAAAGAAATGTGGTCCAATAACGTAATTTCTAACTATGCCACCCCAAACGTTCAAAACACCACATAATTTGACTATGTTCTTGTGATATATGGAGATGTCGGTAGAATAATAATGATAGCTATGTTTTTTCACGCTTCCATTTTTGTCAAATACTTCTGCACTTCCAACGAAATCTACCAGAGCTCATTCGCAAAACGCAACTCTACGGGAAAAATCTTCGTCAAGCAGCTCTTGATGTGGTATGGCCGACCAACGCCACCAGATATTGGTAGACTAGTACCTGCTACTACTACCAGCTAAAAAATTTATTTAATCCCAGTTTATGCACTAATGGCCCAATTATATATTACTGTGTTTTGAGAAATATTTGAGTTAGGTAATAATTTAATTTTGTTTTCAAAATATGTATAAAGAACCTACTAAAAATAATCTGTGTGAACAATAAATGAAAGTATTTCAGAACAGATCAACAGAGCTTTAAATAAAAATGAAGTGCACAATTAAAATGAATCTATTCCCAAAATAAATTACAATTAGGAGTGCATTAAAATGTTGATAATAGTCAAGAAAATTTGCCCGGTGGTGAACTCATTGCACAGTGGGACAAAATACTGAAAATCCAGCCAAAAGTACCATTTTATGATTGGGAAGAATTGTTGCAAACAACACACAACGAAAGGGAAGAGGTTGGGCCAACCCTGTAGTGTAGCACCCCACCCCTTGCGAATAGTGGTTAAAGGTGTCGAAAGTTTACAATATGTGATGTTGAATTTTTCGCTAATACAGTGTTTACACTGGTCTATACAAAAAATTACATAAATTTTTTAAAGTGTGAAAGAAGTGTACCATGTCTCAAGTAAACCAAGGCAAATCCTCTTTGTAATATGTATAAGATAGTTGATTATTATGATTTTTGATATACTTTTTACGAAAACCATTATCCTCTGTTTCGACACTTCGCGAATATGAAGTGATACGTTCAATTTAAGCTACAATTTCAGTAAAACATACTTATGCGTAGGGATTTGTAGAACACTTAGACTTAAGTATATTAAATATACTGTAAAAATTCAACTGCATATCTGTGCAACTTAGATTAATACATTTAATAATTTCCCGTAGAGGGGCATCGTACTTATGTTATATTATTTTTTTAAGTCGCACAGCTGACTTCAAGTACACATTTGTATCATGGCAGCAGAAGAAGAGTGAAAGTGCAAATGTCAACATGTACTTACAGAATGAAGTGTTTAATAACATAAAAGCCGAAAATTAGCCGATTACTAAAAACCTGCAAACTGTTTATGTTTTCTGTAGCCAATTATTGACAAGATGGCGCTCTAAAAAGCAGTTTTTGAAGACCAATATTGACTGGCTAAATGAATACATTAAATGTTCGTACTTACAATTAGAAGAACCTGACGAAAATACGCCATCCACTTCAACACAAACGCGTCGGTCGCGGGTGCAGTTTGCAGAAAGTATGATCGGTCAAAAGAAGAAAAATCCGTAAACTTCGCGCACAGTATGAAAAAGATGAAGTAATACACGCTGTACAAGGTAGTTTGATAGAATCAGGGGAAAGCGCAACCGTAAGTCTAATGAAGGAAGCCCTTCAAATTACCCCAACTAGAGCTACAAAAATTAGACAAACATGGTTAGAGAAAAAATATATCATTCCCTATTTTCCGGAAGAAGCTTTATCTCTAATTATTGAAACAAAATTAACAAAACGTTGCTACGCGAAAATTAGACTGGGCACAAGACATGCTAATATACAGACATATAACCCAGTTATCACAACAACGGATGGCAAAAGAAGAATGCTATCCAGATCACACCTCTACAGTAATTTCCGAGTTTGCAGTTGAAATTAAACTACAAGCACTCCTAAATCACACGGCTACTCGACGGCACAATCCGCTCCCATCGTCAGTAAGGTTTTGCAGACCCATCAAAATACACTATGTATATTAAGGAAATTCCTGAGGTAGCTCAAACAGAAATTGCAGACAGCAACCCTGAATGCCGCTGATATAACTCTAAATAATGGAAGAAGAGTTAGGGTATCTCATCGAATGTTGCTAACGATGATTGATGGGAAAATATGCAATGCGCCTACGACATCATCAGCCCAGAAATGTTATATATGCGGGGCTACACCAAAAGACATGAACAATTTGAAGAAGCTAGCTTCCAAGACAGCATATGTGATTACATATCGATTTGGTGTATCTACACTCTATGCTTGGATCCGATTTTTCGAGTGTATTAACCACATTTCCTATCGTTTGGATTTTAAGAAATGGCAATCTAGTAACAAAGATAAGGCAACATTGCAATTTCGGAAAAAGAACATTATTAAACATTATATTGCATTATAAAAACTTCCTTAACTTTTGTATTTTGTTTTGACTATCCGATATCCAGATGATCCCGTTTTTCCGTATTTTTTTTACAAAGAAGCATTGGAGAAGGGTAAATTTTTGTTCTTTCAGTACTGAACTGTTTTTCTTAACATTTGAATAAATTTTATACTTTTGGCTGCACTTTTGGTATTCTGTCACACTGTACACTGATTTGTTAAGATACATAATGCCTAGTTCAATGGATTGAAGTTTTTCTATAACACATTTTATTCAATATCAAGGCTCCTATACCAAAGGTCATTCGACCTACTATAAAAATATTTTAAGAAATCCTAACCAAATTATAATTATTGCTTGCAAATTTGTAAAATGGAAAAAAAAACAAGATTTAGTTTTATCAGTATTTGTTCGATTCAAATTTAACTCTTTTTACTGCAGAAGGTGAGTATGTACCTTTATACTTACGTATAGCATCCAATGGTCATGTAAATTGGAATTGAGACGTTCAGAAGATATAGATACTAAGTATTATTTTGTAAAATACTGTTATCAATAAAAAAAATTATTACAGTATGTTTCAATAAATCAGCAACTAACAATTGGGTTTACAAAGGCACTGACGCCAAAGAAATTAACTTTTAACATAATTGAGTTAAATTTAAAATAGGGTTTCAAACGTCATATAAATTACAAAGGCGTATTGAATGGTGAACATTGTATGACCTTTTTAAATAAAGCGGTTAACCGTAATATGTTGGTAATAGAATGTCTGTAGATCCTCCAAGTCAAAAAAAGTTGTAAGGTACCAATTAGCGCCTTAGTATTCCATATCTTATAATACTACTAAATATACTTATACATATGTAAGCACACTGTCAAGGTTGTAGTACTAGCATTTTCTACGAAAACATTCGTTCTATAATCGTTGTTTAAAATTGTAGTGTATTATTTGTTTTTCCTGTTCGAATATTTGATTTTCATAAAATGCCAATTTTTAGTTATTAAAATATGGACAGAGAGCAATGTGCAGGTAGAAATGTAATTTCATTAACTTCTTTTCTATTGGTCGCTTTCAAGTCGTTCAACTGTGTGACACTGTTTTGTACAGATAATGTAAAGGTTAAGGTATTACAAGCCTGGCCATTGTTTGAGTGACAACTTTTTAAATTTCTTAAGCAATTGTATCATAGTTCGTAGAGAATACAAATAGATGGAGATTTAGAAAACAAATTAGATAACTTCCTAATGTATATACCTAATATACACATTTAAGTATGTACAAAAAAGTTAAATCAAGTATTTGATACTAAATAATGGAAGATTTTAGGTAAATTTGGAGACATAATATGATCGTGAATAAGTAAATACAATCAGTTCCATCTTGCATTTTATTGGTGATAATTTAGACCCGTTATTTTTTTAGTGCCTTTTCTCTTCGGTGGTTGATTTTATCTAATACAAAGATTGCTAATAATTCCTTTAAGAAAGACGAACAATCAAATCGTAAACACAATATGTCTTTCAGAATTATTCAGTACGTATTACCCATATAAATCTCTTCGCTTAAAACGGTTTCTACAGAATTTATTGTTAACTGGGCAATAACAACAAGCAGGAAATCACGTATTAGAGTGGCGTCTGGTTATCACATGGTTCAGTAATACACTACATACTAAAGCGTACTTCTATTACGACAGCACAGTAGAAACGTAAGTACTACTGCTTTATGGTAGACATCCTAAGGAATTCTCTGATTATTTTTCATCTGATTAACTGAATTAAAAAATTAACTACAAAGTATTACATTTATTGCAAATGAATATTATTCCAAGAGATTTAAAAGAAATGTGAAATCGTCTTTCAGGTTATGAAGTAGAATCTGGATCTCCATATATGTATATGTATATATTCAAACTATATTTACAGCATGCTATGATAAGAATGTCATAATACTTTTTGTGGAAAAAAAATCTCTTACTGTGTTCATGAGAGCTGACAAATATAAGTTTAGTTATTGCATGTCCGTTTAGAAGTGTTAAGCGTAACAAAATGCCTAGAGTCAAAGACATCAAAATTATCACCGTGATAGTGACTTTGACAGGGGCATGAGTATATGAAACAGATATGACCCAGATATTTAAATAAGAAGGTGAATCGCAGCTGTCGAGAATGGGTAAAGCTACCTAGTTAGTTATTAGCGGTTTAACGTCGCGCTTATTACGCTAGTTTTATCAACTTTTTTGATATATTCTTAATATTACTTGTTACAAAAGTTGTAAAATGTTTATTTTTTT
>SMLS01042347.1:0-20164 GCA_004785975.1 Popillia japonica | reverse complement strand
AAAAAAAAAATGAGAAACTGGTAAGGAGATCATCTGCGAAATAAACTTAAAAATATCCCCCCCCGCTTCTAATTTAATAAAATCCGCGGAAATCCTACTTCTACGCTCAATGATGATTGAGGCGGAAATCTTCAGAAGGAACCTACATATAGGGAGTTGCACGTCCAGGAGAATCGACTGATATTGGCGGATTAGTTACATAATTTAAATGAAGCTAGAAATCAGGCTAGAGGAGGAGATTCGCCGCCCTTCACCATTTTTCTAATTTAAAACTTAGATACAAGCGGAACAAGATCTACAACTAAATTTAAATCGCACACAACATATTTTATTACATAACAGCATGAAATCTATAAGCACCGTTGTATTATTTCGTTTTATTTTATTTTTATTATTTTTTTGCGAGAACCGCCGCGCTCTCCGCTGTTCTTATTTATTCTACTACAATAGCGCGCTCTCTCTCTCCATCCACTGACATAATACTTTCTTTCTACACGGGCCCCCGGTTGCCGCTTACTTACGACAACCTCACGCATAGAGCTGGAAAGAGATTGCCGATTGCGGACGTGGCAACGCTGCGTCTGGGTACTAACGCCCTTGGAATCCAAGTTGAACAACCCGAACCGGCCTCTCACAATCGCAGCCAAACATACACACTTACTTCGTCTACAGGCGTGTGCCGGAGATACCGGCCGTTATCGACGGGTAAATCGCGATTACCGCCGATATTATTCCTACATACATACATCGCGCAATAAATTAATTACTCTGGAAAAAAAATTTTTTAAAGTAAAATTAATTAATTTACGTTAAATTTTATTTTAGGCGCGACTGTATAGATACGACAACATAACGTGGCTTACACCTCTCTCGCTCAGTTATTTAGTCTATGTTTCTATCTCTGTTTACGTTCTACGCGAGGTCGGTCCCCTATCTCTCGATTTGACCAGAATTTCGCGTGTGCTTGGCGGACTTTTACTGGGTTCCCGAACTGACAATTGAGCTCCTACGTAGGTATAAAGCTTAGTTCGCGCGGCGCGGAATTCGCGTAAAAGCGCATACTTTGCGTACAAAATATTTCCGAAATTTATAAACGAAAATCATACTTGAAATAAAAGTAGATTGCGGCCGTGTAAGCCTGTGCAAATCACTTAATCCGAAATATAATTTTTTTGAGATATTTAAGGTTATGTCAAAATGTCAAAAGTGACAGGATAGACTGAGTAATACAGGGAGGTAGAAACAGCTGCAGGAAGTTCAAGAGAAAACTTACGATACAATTGAGGGCAATTACAGGATGAGAAAACATATTTTGCTATCTCAACGAATAATCTTAAATATTTCGAAATTTAGGCTAAATAAACATCTTAGAGTGGAAACGCAATAAACACCGGTCGTGAAAGCCGACAATCATAAAATAATTTCGAAAAAATCCATCAGCGCCATCTCTAGGCGTCATACGAAACTAAATCCAGCTTGAAGCTAGTTGAGGTTGGTAACTCTGGTTGTCAATAATCACCCGTATAATTGCGCCCGAAATGATTTATTTTAAAATAAGATTTTTATTCTCTAACTAATCCGTTTAATATTTAAAAAAATATATATAATAGACTTACCGGCCTTCGACATCGCTGCATCCTTCTGCCGCCGCTCCTGTAAACACCAAGCACAAAACACATAAATTATCACCTGCATTATGCACACATATCCGATTTTCAAGTAATTCTATGATAAAACCGTTTACGACCACGATTATCTACGCAATTAGTGTCAAAATTGTTCGTACTACGATTTTCCAACACAATTTTATCGATTTTCCCGGAGAAAATCGCTAAGAAACGTCAAAAACCCGCTCGGATAGTTTCCCAAATTACCCAGAATTCCATGCGCCAGATATGCTAAATGTTAACAAAGAACCGCGAACGGTCAATTTCCCTAAACATGATTAAATATTATTAACGAGACTTAGATAGATAGATTTTACAGCCTCCCTGCACATTTTCAACGATTTCCCGACGAAATATAAAGTATTAATATCACGGGGAAACTTGAAAAATTTTTAACCGAAGATACGCAGCAAACACGGCCAACTTACGCTAACACTGCCTGACAAATATGTATATACGTTAATTTAAATAAATTATGTTAGGAATTAATAAAAAATACAAAATCTAAACACATTTAACCCGTTTAACTGCAATAAAACCAACTTACCTCGAGAAAACCGCATCCAAATCCCCTAAAAGCACAATCGCATCGGTCATAACCTACAAAGGACGCCACCGAATTTTCATCTAAATTTCCACGAAAAACTCCATTAAATCACGGTTATTTAACGAGAAAAACTGTTCGTTAACGTTTAGATCACGTTTCCCCGCAAATTTATCGCCGAATTTCCCGAGAAAACCGACCGAAACGGCAACGAAAAATTGCGCTGCGAAAAATTGAAATTATAACAATCATTGACGTCATCCAAGATGGCCGTCCGATTCGAAGAATCCCGCCGAAAAATATGCTATACAGAATGATCGGGAAGGAGATTTTTACTAAAATTAGACTATTTGAACATGATACAGGGTGTTATTTAGATGAAAATTATTTTATATTGCGATTATCGTAGATTTAATTAGGATATTCGTAAAATGATTAAAATATAATAATTTTTAGGAAAAAACTTAAAATATTTCGAGAACGCTAAGAAATAGGTATAGACATGTCTAATACTATTTTATTCAGAATTGAAGACAGATTTAAATACTCTAATAAAAATGCCTAGTTTACGAAGGAAATAAGAAAATTTCGATCAACTTCCGCTATTTCCGGAAGTGATACGATCTTGTTAGTATTTTATTTCGATGGGGAGGGTCATACCACACACAAATACAAATTTTCAAATCAATATCTTCACTAATTTAGACAAAATTTTAAATAAACCGGTTTTTATCTATACAGGGTGAAATCATAAAAATGCGCCAGAATTGTAGTCGGGATTCGCAGTTTCATTCTGATTAAAATTTCTTAATAAAATGTTCTTGGGAAATCAATCGTTTTTGATTTATATTTAAAAATATAATTATAATTACGTATTTAAGGCGATATCTCGAAAACGACAAGAGATAGGTGTGTACATCTTTAATACTAATTTATCCAGAAATTAACGTAGATTTGAGTGAGTTAATAAAAATTCCTAGTTTATAAGTAAGATAAAAAAGTTCAGATCGATTTTCGGTAGTATCAACGTTTATTTAATATAATATAAACCTATTAACAATGTTTTATCTACATAGTTCATATTGTGTATTTTTTTGTTCCAGGTCCTGTCCTAAAGATGGAGTTACCAGCTCGATTGGATGTTTCCTCTCGTCAAATTGGGTTTTAAAATCTAACGGGTGATACATTAATTTTTTTTACGAAATTAAATATCTTGTAATTATCTCGAATTTACGTAAATATGCGCTTCGCGCGGACGAGGTACGCAGTTCAACAAGTGATCAGAGGTCGGCCTAGCTAACTTCGCGCGTTCAAGTCATGGCACACTACGATTATTATTGCGTAGGTCCGCATATCAAGTCGCCTAGATTTCGTATACTATACGTACGCACACATAGAAGGATCAAGCAGCCAGACCCGTCTAGTAGCAAATATATAAAAGAGCTAGAAACGGGTAACATTCGTCTATCTCGTTTTCGCACACGCGTTCCTCTTTTTTTTTGCGTTCCGTCTCTGTCAATCTCAGACGTATTTACAGCGCAGACTACTCGGATCTAATTGTGAAAACGGGAGAGACCAAACAATAACATTAGATATGAGACCTTTTCGCCGGATTTTGTTTGATCGTGTGTCAATTGTTTTGTTAAAACATTCATCGTGCGAGTGGGTGTTATTGTCCTCATTATGTCGGGACGTTTTTCTTTCTTTTTATTTATTCTTTTGTTTGTTTTGTTTCAGTTTTTTTTTTTGAGATCGTTAGTGACGTAAGGCGATTATTTTTTTTATTCTAAAACGTTGGTACTAATTATGACGAGCTATAAATAATTCTCAATATAAAACCTGATCCGCGCGAATTCGAAATATACGCAAATCAGCGGATTAATTTAGATTTTAAAAGTGCCCAGTTTTATTAACAGCTGATTTTGACAACGTGTTAGCGTGAGGTGCACGGACCTCGATCTTTACAACGGCAGCGGAGCCGCCGTCCAGATTTCGCGAACGAAAGCGATAGAGGAGCAGAAAACGCCGTGGGAGAAATTGCCGTTGTCTCCTTCCTTCTCGCGTATACAGGTTTGCCCGTTCATGCGAACCAGACGGATACTTTTTAAAAACCGGTTCGGTATCCGGGCATGTTGCCAGGAGATATTCAACCTGAATTATACGCACCCAAATATTTCATGCGGTTAACCTTAGTTAAATGGCCGAATTATATAATTGACAGCTGTCAAAATTAATTCATTAAATAAATTTATCCGTTTTAATGCAAATAATTCTATTTTTTCTGTAGATTTCAATGAAATTAAATCTAAAATCTGCCATTTAACGAAATCCCCCACGTTCGTATATATAATAGGTTCTACGTCATTTTTTTTCATTATTTGATATTACGTTTACGCCGGCCAGCCGGGGAGGGTCACGACACACACGAGCACGACAGAGATGCACTATCCGATCGGGCTAAACACCAAAATGGGTACGGAAAGGTCATTGGCCAAAAATATATCTAGCTATCGCTCTTCATTACTGCGATTGTGTTTTATTTTGTTGTTGTTTTTTTTTTCGTGCAAATTCGAGACGGAATACAACTGTGTATTCCCCCCACCCGGCACCCGACGTTAAAGTTGTCTAATCAGCTAGCATAACTTGGATATTGCTGTATTATTAGTTTTTAAATTAATTCTATTATGGCGATATCTCGAAAACGAAAAGAGATAGGTCTATATATGTTTAATACTAATTTATTCGGAATTTAAGGCGGATTTAAATAAGCTAATAAAAACGTCTATTTTATAAGGAAAATAAGCAAGTTTTGGTCGATTTTCGCGATTCCCGGAAGTAATATGATCTTGTTAATATTATACATCGGTCAAGAAAATCATACTGTATACGAATACAAATTTTCAAATCAATATCTTTACTAGTTTAGACAAAATTTTAAATAATCCGATTTTTATGTATACAGAGTGAAAATATAAAAATACACCAAATTTATTATATGAATTGCTGGCGTTATTCTGAATCCAATTTTCTAATAAAATTTTCTCGGAAAATTGGTCGTTTTCGAGTTATATCTAAAAGATATCATATTTAGGTTATAATTCTGCGATATCTCGAAAATGAATAGAGATAAGTGAATACATCTTTAGTACTAATTTATCCAGAATTTAACACAGATTTAAATGAGATAATAAGAAAACCTAATTTATAAGGGAAATCAGAAGGTTTAAGTCGATTTCCGCTATTTTCGGAAGCGATACGATCTTCTTAATATCTCACCTGGATCGGAAAATCTATACTGTATTTGAATACAAATTTTCAAACAAGTATCTTAAGTAGTTTTGACAAAATTTAATATAAACCGATTTTTATGTATACAGAGTGAAAAAATGAAAATGCACCAAATTTATTGTATGACTTCCTAGCGTAATTCTGAATCAAATTTATTAATAATATTTTCACGGGAAAGTAGTCGTTTTCGAGTTATAGCTAAAAATATTATCTAGTTATAATAATAGATCGTAAGAGGTATATGTTATAGAAGCCATCACGTCGCAGAAGGAGAACGCCCTCCTAAAAGGACTAATTTTCAGTAATAATAACCCGTAGATCCGAACTTGTGTTATATTTAATCACAAGTTCGAATGAAGCGGGCCTTATTGTTGAAAAAAATCATCGAGAAGAAGATTACCCAGGCCAGGATGTTTTTAAATATTTATATTAAATAGAAATAAAATTGGTCCAGTTTAGATGAGGTAGTAGGTTGTATAGCAATATTACAACACTTTGGAGTTCTGTACAGCCTGCTAACTTTCCTAAATTGTCGTGCCGAACGCATCTACGACGCATAATTAGGTTTAAGCATAATCGATTAATGATGTATATAATAATTTTATGTTAAATCACTAGAAGGCTTCATCCAATAAGCCTGTTCCCTGAGACCCTAACTTGTGATGTTAAAAGACTTGTCACAAGGTAGAGACTCGGGTATTGGCTATTGGCTATCAACTATTTAAATATAATATAATTATACGTAATAAGACCTGTATTACTTGTAAATTAATAAAAAACTGCTACATCTGATTTAATTTCAACTTATTTTCTTCTTAGAAAAAGCACGGAAAATGTGTAAAATTTTTGACCGAAGTTGCGCCGCGAACTCGGCCAACTCCCTCGAGGAAAGCCGCTAAAATGCATACTTGATTTCAGTGGATTTTTTATTGAAATAAAGATGTTATTAATACTATTTATTACAATTATGCTTGAATATGTTTAAAATCAGCAATTTTTCGCGTAATAAATGCGAATTATAGATTAGAACTGCGATCGCTATATTCGATAGAATTTAAGAAAAAAAATGGAATATCTCGAAAACGGTAACAGATAGGTGTATACATCTTAGATACAATTTTGTTCATAATTTAAAGCCGGATTAAATAATCTATTAAAAATATCTAGTTTATATGGGAAATTAGAAAGTTCTGATTGATTTCCGCTATTTCCGGAAGCGATATGATCTTGTTCATATTATTTATTCGTCGAAAACATTGTATAGTTCCGGAATACCAATTTTCAAATCAATTACTTGAGTAGTTTCGACAAAATTTAAAATAAACCGATTTTTATGTATACAGGGTGAAAAAGTAAAAATACGCCAATTTTTCTGTATGAATTCCTGGCGTTGTTCTGAATCGAATTTGTTAATAAAATTTTCGCGGGAAATTAGTCGCTTTGGATTTATAGCTAAAAAATGTAATGCAATAATAAAAGTAAATCTTGCGATATCATCAAACTTAATTTACTTATATAAACATACACAAACATCAACCAATTAGATTATTTATAAAGCTGTTCAACCCGGATACCAACGAAGATGATCCAGTTGGTTTCGAATGCGAATTATCGTCCATTTTAGTGCAATTATACATGTTTCTAATCTTGATTATGTCGCCGACGCTGAATCCATCCCTCTGCCCGATTTTGACATCTTTATCCTTAAAATTTTTCGAGATTAAAACGAGGTTAGGTAAAAAAACAGAATTACCTTCGGAACGATTGTAGGCTGAGTATTCACGCTAAAAGCGTGCGCCGAATAATGCATCACCGAACCATAATCGTATTTGACGCCAAATCCTGTAGCCGCGTCTTTGGGGACTTTAGCGAAATTCCCCTCGTGCCCTTTTTTGATGTTACTCCATAGGATATCGACGAAATCATCGCGCTCGTACCGAGTCTGCTCGTGGTGGAATCCCAGAGCGTGCATCAGTTCGTGCACGGGGGTCCCCACGGTGGATAAACAACCCGGACTTTGCAGATTAACTTCCTGCGCGCCACCTATCTTCCCGACGCTCGACCAACACCCGGTTCTAGTATTGACGATCTTGATGTAGTCGCGATCATCCGGTTGTTTCCTCCTAAATCTGTTAAAAATAGAATTGTAACAAAAATTAAAACAAAAAAAAAGGATATACAACCTTATACAAGTATTATCGTGATATTGCTTGATCGCATTGTGGATAACTTCTTGTTCGTCGGTATTGTAGGGACCGACTATGACGTAAGGCACCATCCCGCCGTCCCATTTCGAACTAAAATCTAGCAGGCCGTTTCGCCCACCTTTCTCCGCTGGGACTAGGATATCACCTTCGAGATATTCGCCCAATTCTTCTGGGTTAACTTGAGACGATTCTGAAGCCCATTCGCTAACTTTTTCCCCGGTTATGGTGTTGGGTTGGCCGAATAGGGCCGCACCGTAATGGGAGACGTGAATTTCGTTATTTTCCCCAGTTGGATAGGTGTAAATCGAACTTACCACAGAGAGGATACAAGCTGCAAGATACCCCGACATTTTCTAATTTATTTCCGCGTTTATTTCGAATATATTTACGCCGTGAGCCGGTGCAGTTCTTATATACTTGTTCGAAATATAATTTTCCATATTTTTCGTGCATGGTAATTGAGTATTTCCGCACTTGATAAGTAGGTAAATTTCGACCCGATTTTCGTAATTTCTTTGTAAAATTAGAGGAAGTTCGTAATTATTTTTATTTTGTCTCCGATAGTGTATGATGTTTATTGTAATTTTTATCGCGTATTTAAATAATTTACGCTAGTATATTGACCTATACCGCTACAAAAGCTATTTTGGAAATTTTAAATTGACCGCCACCTAACGGAATCTACCGAAACCTAACGATAACTAACGAACTTCACTCCTATGTTTGACGTTTCGATGTTTGGGCGCGAGTTCTAACCACAATCTTTCAAAAATTAGTACAACATATTTATTTACGTTTTAAAATGCTAATTTAGCGAAAAGTCTGCGTTGTTGATTCAACATTTTTGCACCGTTTAGCGTTAATTACGTCCGAATTGCGACACAAAATGCGCTGATTATAATTTACAGGAGAACCAGTAGCGTATTTACATTAGCGTCATAAGCAATCTAAAAAACGTGCTAATACTCTTATTATACCTACAATGATAATTAATCTGGATATAAAACGCAGATATAAGATCGAGAATTGCGATTATTAAACATGTAATCGGATTAATGTTAATTCCTCGCGAGATTTCATCCCAACAGGATGCCAGCCTACGAATTAGATTTATTGCTGAAATATCCTATGATTATGCAGAGATGCACGACCAAGGATGAGGAGTATTTCGGATATATCAAGATTAAAGTAAGTTTGTTTATTAACATCGTTTAATTTAATTAATTAATTGTATCGTTAAAGGGGGATCATTTCAAGATCCGTTTGACTAGAAATATGAAGCGATTCAAGCTAGAAATGACTGAAGATCTAGAGAAGTACGAGAAAGATATTAAGAAGCTATCGAAACTATCTTTCATGGATCCCGTCGAGTATTTAGATAAACTAACAGAGATTTTATCAGCGGAATCGCCCCCACACAAAGAAACGGATGATATAATTATCGACAACACTAGTATTTATCGAAAAGTCCTGCGAGAATACACCGAACTCAGACAATTCTACTTCAACATCCACAAATCGTTCATATCGAAGGATTTGAAGACGATCGATATCGTCCAGCTAGACGAACAAATGCGACAGCACTCTGTTAAGATCGATGTGAATTATTCGCAGTACGGGAAGCTATTTAAGATTGTCGAGTGTAATTTGCCCCTGAATGAGATCGATGAGGATGATTCTCTCATCGTTTTGTACGAGAAGTTTATGAATCGTGTCGATTGCCCGAAATTGCAATTGATGTTTGATGTTTTGGACGAAATCGATAAATCGTGTTGGGTGATCGATCCTGAGAGGCCGACTCGTAGAGATGTTTACCGCAGGATTGTTTTAGATAGGAATTTGTCGATGGTTATCACATTCAATCCGAATGATATCCGTCACCTACCCCAAATTAAATTTCTTGGTCCGCATAACGCAGTTAAGAAGTATAACGAGGTGGTTAGCAGGAATTTCCTAAATTGGAATCCGAATGAGGATGTGCTCAGCGAATTGGTTAAATTGTTAGGTGAGATGTTAATCTCGATTATCAATTTTACGATCTCTTATCAGGTATCAATTAGGGATTAATTTATTGCGACGCAAATTCTATATTTAAAATCTTGTTTACTTTCCTCCGTCTTGTGAATAGATAACATTTTAGATTACAATCTGACAAATTTATCTCGTTTTGAAGTGCTTTTGTCTCCATTTTAGAAATCGACAACTTCCCAGCGAAACCTGAACATTCCGAGGAAGACGAGCTTCTAGTTAACGATGGGGAATGCTGCATCTGCTTCTCCCTCCGCTTAAATGAGCAACTCCCAGACGTTGTGTGCCCTAACGCTTCCTGTAACCAATTCTTCCACTCGCAGTGCTTGTATAAGTGGTTACGATCTTTAAATTCCAGAAAATGCTTCTATGAAATCAACGGACAGTGCCCGAATTGTGAAAAGGTTAGATTAAATCTACTTCTTCTCGTTGTGTATGTGTCTATTAATAAATTTTATCCGTTACAGGTCATCCACTGCTCGTTACCAACTTCTGAATGAATAACATTCGATATTTTGTTGTATTATTATTATATATTTTGTTCTAAAAGTATATATATATATTTTTCTATCTAGAAACTATACACATGTACGTTTAAATCACCCAAATCTGCCGTTAAATCCCTATTAAACACATCGCTACCGCATATTAAGATCTGAGATGTATTATCCGCTTTATCACTTAAATACGACCTAACACATCCTTTATCTAACCTATTATCATGTATAACTTCATTATATTTAACTGTAACACCTTTAAATTGACTCAAAAACACTTCGTACGTAAAATTCCAATACGACAAACACCCATATAAATCTTCCCGTAAAAATATATCCTCACCACTCCGACAGCAATAAAACAACTTAATAAAACTCTCACATTCCTCGTTATTCAACATTTCCTTTAAAATCGCATACAACGGAGCTATCCCAGTACCTTGCGCTACCATCAAAATAAACTTATACGAATAATCGATTTCAAAGTCGCAGTATGGCCCCCTCCACAGAGTTTCACTCCCTACGTTTATCCTACGTAAATACCTCGACATCACTCCACCTTCGTATAATTTCACTAAAACACAAAATTGTAACGGTGGCAAATTATTAAACGGTATCGGGGTATAGGCCCGCGTAAAATGTTCGTAGTACTTCTCGGGTGTTCGCAGCAAAAAATGCTGGCCCGGTTTATAATTTAAATACAGTTTTTCCTCCGAATTACCTGCGGACTCCCTGAACGGCTTATAGTATTCGAAAACATACAAATAAGCTGTTTCAGTGTGATTAATCTTGTCAACACATTTAAATATTGTATATGCTGTTTGGGATATGCAATTTTTCCCTGATTTGGGAGCTAAATTAGCTTGATTCGCTTTAAATTTCTTTAATTGTTCTTCATATATATCTAGAATGCAAGGGTTGCAGCCTGAGTTGCAACAATCTGATTCGTCTGGAGGAGGTGGAGGTTCCATTTTATGCCAATTAATTATTTAATTATTATTATCCATATTTAGATATCACACAAATAAATTTTAGTGTAATAAAATTTGGGGTTAGATTGGGTTAAGTTTGACGTTTAACCTGTTAAAAACTATAAAATTCCCTAATTTATTATAAACCTGTCAGAAACGTGATCACGATAAAATCCCCTAAATTTTTAAAACGTATACCGTGTGAGCTGAAGAATGTGACAAAATTAGCTCAAATTTAAATCAATAAAACTCAATTTGTGGCTACATAATTTATTATAAAATCATCATTTCATACTTAACAAATTAATAAAATAGTTTTAAAATTAATAACAATATCTATTCCATTTTATTACAAATAATTTTTCGTAATATGTTTTCATATCGTTAATCCTGAGTCAGGGCAGAATTTTTAGGTCTATAATTAGGCAAATTATATAGGAAGTACAGTACATACTTCTACATCCAATAAAGTGAACACATTTATATGAAAATTAGAGAAAATTTTACATAATTAATTAATCTTCTTTTTACATAATATTTGCTAGATTTATCAAATTAATGATTAGCCCTCAATTCCTCCAACTGAAAATAATAAAATTAAAAAAAAATCGAAACGCAATCAAGCTACACCTACCTCTCCTTCCTCATCGACAGAATCTGATTCATCATCGCTGCCATGCACCGAAGCTGCAGGTGTAGTAACCCGGCTGGAGCTGGGACTGGGTGGTTCCGAAATAGGTCTTGGATATTTCAGCGAGCCCATACCGTTCACCTCCTCCTCCTTAAAATCAGGGAATACCATCCTGAGAGCCCTCATGCGAGCCTGCCTGTAATATATCCCCAGATTCCTCCAGTCGAGCATGTCGCTCAAACGCTCAGTCCTGTTCCGTTGGATGATCCTCTGTCGACGGTTCAAGCGAGTGAAATCGTACATGTATTGAGCGAGCTGTTGTACGGAATCCTCTAAAGAGATGAATCTCCTATCGATGACATATATCCCGTACGACATTGGGTCGGCAATGTGTTCTTGCATGAAGCACCCGAAACCTGCAATAAACGCCAACGTAGTCTCATTCGATTTAAGTCTTTTAATTAGACGGAAGCACCTGATAGATTTGTCGTTATACTAGGGATCCCCATCACCGTACATTCGGCTGGTGTGTATCCCCAGGGCTCATAATAACTTGGAAAAACACCTAAGTGGCAGCCACGCACAAATTCCTCGTAATCTAACGCGAATAAGGGATTCGTCGAGCTTAGAAACTCCGGGTGGAACACGATTTTAACCCTATCGAGGGATGTATTAATCAGATTGCACCGCCTAACAGAGTTCAAAACAGGATCATTCCAATCGTCTTGAATATTGTGTGTAGTGACCGGGGGGAGGCTGTACCTCTGCAAGGAATATATACAACGTTTAAGCCGGATTAATTCCTCTTTTTGTAGCAATTCTGTTGAGTCCGGTAACCTCTCGCTGCAATAAATTTAAATGATTAAATCGTATTAACATTTTCTAGATATATAAACGGATTTACCTTAAACACACTTCGTATAACCGTTTCCCAATCTTCTGCTGGATATCGTTGATGGTGTCACGCAGACTTTTTGTCACAGCATGTCCTCGCAGGGATTCCACGTTGAAGTTGTTAGTTTTTGTCGGGAAAATCAGGAAAGCTACCACGGTTATATCAGGATGTGCCGACTAGAATAATTCAGAGTGATACATGTGAAAAATTTGATTTATTTGAGTGGTCGCACACCTTTAGGTAGTGATTTAATCTGGCTAGCGCTTCGATGAAGATATCCGCACCCTTATTTCCAAATTCGTACCTCCCAGCGATGAAGAAGTATAGCGTTTTATCTAAATCGAAGTCGTAGTGGCTGGAATCAGATTTAGATGGATCTATTAGAAAGAATTGGGTTGTATAGGGGGAATTTTACCCGTAGAAGTGCCCTCGGACAAATTCGTGTATTTTCTCTTTAGAGACGGCATGCAGATTTTGGAATTCGTGTAATGCGGAGAATTTTTTAACGTTTAACCCATTCGGGGTGATAACATCGGGCTTCCTCTTTAATAGATGTTCTGCTTCATAACCTAAAATAGATTTAAACTAGAATCTTAACATAATCCTTCAATAGATGTCAATAAAGGCCATTAGCCGAAATAAAAATATGTACCTGTAATATCGGAAACCGTTGTAAAAACATTGGAGAGGTGCGAAGCAGCCCGCTCCAAACAATATCGGTGGTAAATCTGCCTTTTCCCAGCCTCTTCATCGACATTAAACTACAACGATTACTCGATTAAACCTTTATAATATCGCCTAACAGAAGATCGATACCTTATCTAAATTATTATAAAAATCCGTACTCCCAGCGCACAAATACCTCCCTAAAAGTGTAGCGTGTGTTGTAAAAACTGTAGCGACATTAATATGTCGGATCTTCAACATAATCAACCCAACCCCCGCCTGCCATTCGTGGAAATGTGCAACAATTTTCGGGGTGTTCCCATCGCCGATATCAGTCACCCGCCTAAACTACAACAAATCAGAATTAATTCAATCCCACTAACATTAAGGCGGGGATCATATTTACTTCGCCGATCAAATTCGCTACCATACACCCTAATATAACAGCATCGTTGGTTTCGATATCTAAATGTGGTATCCCGATGTTGCATTTATCCCACAATTCCGCCTTGAATTCGTCTAATTTCCACGCAGCCGATCCAATATCCATTAAAATCACTTGCGGGTTCCCATCGACCAGCCATCTACCAGTAATTATCTTAAACAAAATATGAATTTGATACTGTGTCATAATATTGCAATATGTGGTTACGACACCTAATACCTCGATAACGGATCAAATTACCTATATAGTTGAATGGTATTATTCTTACTTTAAATCCTTGAGCGCGAACTAGATTCACCGCCTCATTCAACAATGGAGACCCCAGCGGACCCTCCTCGACCTCGGTTCGAGCTGTAGCTTCTTTGTAGGGGCCGATTAAACAATATTGATCGCCCATCTCCTCGGTGGATACATAAGCTTTGGATCGGATCACCGTATAGATCCCACCGACTAGTTAATAGAAAAAAATTGATATAAACGCACTAACTTCGATCGAGATTCACCTTTATTGGCAGCCTCCCAAGCTATTTCAAACGTCCATCGATTCTCCTCCTCGGCCTGCATCCCCCTATCCATACATGCCCACAAACTATTACTGGTATCACCCCGGTAGAACCTTCGACTGAATGATCTTTCTCGAGACATCCTATGGGGATTTAACGCCTAAAAAAACTGCGAAATTAAAAAAAAATGAAATCAACATAAATGGAGTTTAAACTCACATAAAATTAATTTAAAATTTCGGACGGTTTAGCCGGATTTTCGCCAATCTAGCACCCCACAAACACCAACTAGGTAGCAGTTCTAACACGTGTGCGTAAGAGACGAGAATAAACTATCTTGTAGGACGTAAAACGTGAAAAAAAAATCTATCGCGGTCGTTCCGTTCCTCTCGCACTTCTGCCGCATTTAAAGCCGCTATTAACACAAGCCAAGTTGAAGTAGAAGGTGACCTTTTCACGAAATAGCAGGGCCTTATCTCCAACGTACGTCCTACTTGATCCATCACTGTTACGTATGTATATGTATGTACAATAAACGAGTTATGACGCAATTTTAACGTTTTTATAACAATTTAATCGTAAATCATTAATTTTTGCACCGATTTATGCTGGAAAAATCGAATAAAATCGATTTTACGACAAATTGAAGTTAAAATTGACAATCTTGAGACAATTTCAAAATGGCGGGGATATTTGAATTTATACAAGGGTCACAATTTAAGTCACGTCAAACATTATACGTCAAAATTAAAATTAATTTTAATTAATAAATCGAATTAAAATAAAATTTTTATTCAATCAAATTAATTAAACAATACCAATACAGCTTAGATTAAAATTTTACCTTAAATAATTAAAATAACCGCAATAAAATTCGACAGATTTATATAGTATAGGGGTCACACAATAAGTTATTTAGTAGTATTTATGTATAATTTATTTAGGAGAAACTCACGACCCGCGTCATTATTAACAAATCTGCTACAGTTTTCGCCACGTCGGGTGATCCATTTTGCACCTTATTGCGCGTCGCCATCGTGCTCGTCCCTTTCATCACGTTATATAAGTCGGAATAGAACTAAAATAGGAATTAAATAATTTTTTTTAGCAAAATTAACAAAATTTGTGCTAACTTTCATCCCTTCCGACGGCATTTCGTTGAAAAACGGGCTCACCTCCGTCGTTTCCACGAAAAGCGCCTTCAAAGGCGTTACCAACAGCATAGAATGATTTTTCTGGAATGAAACAGATTTTAAGTTCAATTTAAATCTCCCGCCTGTTTAAGCACCTGTTTGGTGCTGTTTAATTTGTACTCCCTCATTTGCACGACGATATTCCTCCTGCCAGCCTGATTATTCCACCTAGACCAGGCGAAATTATAACTCGGGCTGAGTAAAGCCATGTTGTAGTATAGATGGCGCTCGGTTGGCCAATGTTTTTCGCAGGCCCCTTCAATGTAGCAAAATGCGTCGCAAGCCGGGAATAAATCGACCCCACCAGTTTGAAGCAGCTAGAACCTGTTCTTATTAGATATAACCGCCATTTTGCCTTAATTAAATTACCCATAATTACCCGAATCAATTTCGGAAGTTTGAAATATATCCCGACGATATCCTGCAGCGCATTATTCGGGCTATTCTGCAGCTGCGTCAAACAAATTCTATTCTCCTTAATATTAAACTCCACCATCAAGATGGCGCAGGTTATTTGGAAGGTGACGCTACCGCTAAAAAGCAGTCACCTATATAAAACAATTCTAAACATATTCAAGTGACGTTTACTCAGCTTCCGGCTTCAATTCCCACGCTTGAAACGGGAAATTGATGTAGCGATTGACAGCTAGAGCGAATTGCCCGAACCGCCCCGTCCTGAAGGTTAAGTAATTCTTCTCCTCGATGTGTTTCACGTCGTGCACATCCTCAGTCATCCACACCCTCCGTTTCTTATTCCAATGGCATACCGTGGGTAAATCCAGGAACATCACGTGATCCGGCAGACTTAAAAATGACGTATCAACATTTTCTTGTAAAATTTAATCTTTAGCGGTAAATTACGTTAGAGTTACCAGCATTAATTTGTCTAACTCGATTTCCTGCTCTTTAATCTGTTCCTCTAGTTCTTCTGGAGGCTTCTTGGCTTCGCCATCGGCGCTCGGCGGATTGTAGCCGATATAGAAGGGAACTTCGTATAGCCGTTTCGGAATCTGCACTATATCATCGAGAATATAAACTGATTTTGTCAGAATCTGCTAAAAAAAAAACAAACTTACACGACGTAATTCTAATCTCGAACGCAACTTGATCGTGCGGTTGAGGCGGTTGATAGAAAAGATCTATACAGTAGATCCCACCGATTATCAAGTATTTGCGTAAGTTCACGATCCTATCCGGCACGTCTATGCACAATTTCCGACGTATTTTCTCGTATAACTCGTCTGAAAAAGTCAAATTACACTTTATTGGTCATAATTTGGTCATTAACCGGTCTAAGCTAGTTAAAACACGTCGGTTTGCGTCGGAACCGATTTACTTTCGTTATCCAACACGTGAGTGCTAGCTGTAGGCTCTAATTTCTGCCAGGGTATCGCCGGCGGCAGCTCGCCGGGCAAAATTTCCGGTTCCGGTTCCTCGATTTCGATCATATTCCCGTCCGCGTCTTCCACCATTTTTTTAGCAGGAGGTGGGCGATGCTTCCACTTGTACCACAATTTTTTAGCCCAATCGTGAGCGGTAGCTTCGCCGAGATCTAAAGGAGATCGATTCTCTTTGAGGTTAGATTCAGACGAATTAGGTCGCCCCACCTTTATCGATATCGGCGGGGATCACCGGTCCGTTATACAGGATGCAAGTATCGGAGAGGTGATCGTATTTGAGGTAGGTCGTGCGGATCGCCATGCATTTCGCGTCTAATTCGAGAGGGAACAGAACTGCGAGGCCCATTTCCGGAAACTCGATTTCCAAGCGTTTTCTGGAATTTCCGCGTCAAATTTTAGGGCGGTTTTAATTAAAAAAAATTAAAAATCTTTTACTTAATCGGCGCTCTGGGATTGTACATAGGCGTCGCTAATTGTACGTATAACCAAAGGGATAGGTTAAAATTGTCTTCGTTGATGGCAAAATCCGCCGTCGGGATGTCGATTCTGCGTAGGCGGCTGTCGATGTCGCGTAGCAGGTGGTAGGTCGCCATATCGATGCTCTCCTGCTGGTGTTCGCGGCATAACGCACGGACCTAATCGGAGGAAATTGCGACTCATTTTTAGGTCTAACGACGTTAAAATGACTTTAAATCGACGTAAATCCTTATCTTAAGTCATTTTAACGTCATTTTTAGGTCTAACGACGCTAAAACGGATTTAAATGGACGTAAATCGACTGTACCCATTTCCAATCGGATACTAACGAGTCCGGCGCGTCGAATGGGTCGTCTATGAAGTCCTGTAGTGCTTCTAACAGCTGCGGATTAAAAATTTTAGCATTTAAATCTGGATTTCTCGGACTTTTACCGCAATGATCTCGCTAGTGCGGTGCTTGACTTGATCTACGGACACGTCCTGCAACGCCTGGTCCCACAGGTGGAGGTAGGTGTTCATCTCGGCCGGATTCTTCGGGTCGGGCAGACCGTCGCATTTCAAATATTGCTCCCACTAAATGTTTGAGGTTAGGTCACTGTAAGAGGGGCGGTCATACGTACTTCCGCGTCGATTTTCTCCTTGTAATTAGTGTTCCAATTAGCTTCCTGCATGTTCCTGATCAGGTTTAGGGTGTGAGCCAACTGCTCGACGCGCAACTGCTGCTCGCCGGTCTCGCGCCTCTCCTTCTCCCTCCCCTGCCGGCGCTCCTCCTCCACCCTCCGGCGTTCCTCCTCTTCCGCCCGTTTAGCGTCCAATTCGGCCTGGACCCGCGCCTGTTCCGCTTTCTCCGCTTCCATGCGTAGGCGCTCCGCGTCGGATAATTTGCGGGTTTGCGGCGGAGGCATCTCTTCCCCTTTCTTCTTTTTCTTCTTAGATTTCTTCCCCTTCTTCTCCTTGCTCGGTTTATCGCTGACCTCCGATGGTGGAGGTTGGGCTAAATAGATTGATTGAATGGGATAATTAGATACCGTCTTCTAATTGCAGTTTACCTGGGCCTGCGGCCGCGGCGGCCGCCGCGGCTTTCATCTTCTGGATCTGCAGCATGACGTCGTCGGTTTCCGCGGTAGCTTCGGAAGCTTCGGAGTCCGCTTTGCCCTTTTTCTGTTTAAAACGATTTTAGATGCGTTAAAATAGTAGGGAAGGAGGGGGGTAACCTTCTTCTTCTTCTTCTCTTTGGATTCATCTTCGGATCCGGTTTCTTTTTCCGAATCGGATTTCTTCTTCGCCTTCTTCGGTTTAATCTCCTCGACCATTTCGTCGGAATCCCCCAGTGGCATCCGGGAGGATCGCGAACCTTTCGGCCTCTGCTTGATTGTCACTTTATGGTGTTTAGTCCGACTGGTAGACTTCATTTTAACTAGGGGGAACGATTCCTCTACGGCTAATCGGCTCTCTTCCGCGCTTCCGAGGGATTGCATCGACATTTCGGAATCAGCGAACAAGGAGCCCTAACGTGACGATTTATAGTTTCTTTTTTAAATAAAAAAAAAAATAATCTCGACTAACTCGAATGATAGAAGACGATTGCCCGGTCAGCATGGCGCTGCTGCTTCTACCCATTTTCTTCTTATGCGTAGAGGAGATCCAACTGACGCTCTTACCGGCCTTCTTCTTTCTTGGGATCTTCGATGTGGAATCGTCGGATTGCACCGATGGTACGTCGCCGCTGTCTAAAGTGCTGACGCTCGCTTTTAATTTCAGGGGCGCTTTAGATGGATGTTTCTTCTTTTTTGTCTTCGGCGTTACGTCGAGGTCCGTTTCGCTACTCTTTTTTGTCTTAGCTTATTGAGTTTAACAAATTTATTTAAAAAAAGATTATTTAATAAATGAGGAACTGAATTAAAAGCAGATTCTGATAAAATGGGGCGCAAACTGACGTGCTGCCATCTATACGACTCCATCCATAACTACGACGACAAATTAGAATTTGCGGAAATTATATAAAGCTATTCATTAAGAATTTAGTGTTCAAAATGTGTTAATATTATATTGAAACGAGTAAATCAGTAGCTGCAAGCATAAATGATAGATTGATAAGAAAATATATTTAATAAATCTAACCTAATTTAATTTAATTTCGCCGATAAAATAGAGCGCCAAATCCGCCGGTAAATTAGAGCACGAGCTGACAGTTCTATACAGGTTAAAAATTAAATAGCGGGAATCTAATTTAATTATAAAAAAAAGATTAAAACGAACCTTCCAATTCATCCTCGCTCCTTTTACCTTCCTTACTCTTCTTCTTCTTCTTCTTACTTTTCTCCTTAATTTCCCCGACCAAATCAAACTCCGATTTCTCACCTACCTCCTTCTCCTCTGGTGCCTCAAACTTCACTATAAGTTCCGTTTCGGACGTGGCTGCGCTCTCGCCCTTTTTCTTCCCCTTCTTCCCGCCTCCTTTCGTCTTCTTTTTCTTCTCGTCCGTTACAGACTCCTGTCCCGCCGGTGCGGACGGTGGCGGCGTTTTTTCAACCTCGCCTTCGAATTTCTCCTTAAAATTCACCTTCTCTTTAGACGCTAATTTATCTCTAGAAGCGATCTTCTCCTTCGACACCATCTTCTCTCTAGATTGAAGCTTCTCTTTCGATACTGCACCTTCTTTAGGTTCCTCGAGTGTAATTCCTTCTTTCGAAGCGGATTTACTAGTTTTGACGTCCTCTTCGGTGGTTTCAACCTTCTTCTTCCCTTTTTT
>SMLS01042344.1:0-20053 GCA_004785975.1 Popillia japonica | reverse complement strand
CAGGAAAATAAGATAAGACTCTTGATGAAAAATGTTTTTGTCTTGCGATAGATTTGACGAAGACAATGTAATGGCTTATTCAAGAGCAAAATGTGGGTGGAACATGTCAAAAAGTCGTGGCAATTCGACGTGAAAACCACACAAGTGAAAATGTTCTGTCTGAACATACATAATAATGTACTTACAGTCTATGACAAGATCCAAACTCAGAACTCCGCATGATATAGACTTGTATATTTATGTATAAGAAATGAACGAAGTAATTAACAATTCAATTATATTACCGTTGTCAAAACTGGTCGAGCCCTACTTAGATTTTGGCTACAAACGGTATGGGTAACTTTACTTATAATACTTAAAATAATTTACTGCAAAACATAATAGTAAGTGTTATGTAAATAAGTCTATCATAGAACAGATTGGCATCTATAATTGCTAAATAATATAAGTATAAAAAATATCATAATTTAATGAAATTACATATGTACGTATGTATATGTATATGTAGTACATATGTACATATATGATCGGATAAATAAATGAGCAATCAACTGGTACAGCTAGCTATTGTGTTGTAAGACAAATTGGTTTCGGTATACATTTTCTAATTGAAAAGTGAAATTAAATCAATTACTTACATATATACAGTCTCTTCAGTAAGACAGTGTAGGGCTGTTTTTAAAAGAACAGTCACTTAAAAATTTAAAATTTATTACTTAACGTAAAAACTACATACAAAATACTACTGTGCATTATGTTAATAAGCGACCCAATCTCTAACGTTGTTGATAATTTCCTCACATTGTTTGGGCATGCTTTCCACTAACTTGGAAAAGTGGATCAGTTGTTGCTGTTTTCGGTCTCCAAGAGTACGATTTTTTACGCTTTTTAGTTCCTTAGATCGTTGCACTGTACGCGATACTGTAGATCTGCTGATTGGAGGTCTCTTTGGATGACTCTCGTTAAATATATGACAAGCTTCAGAATGGGTCCTTCTACGATCATCGAATCGAACAATTATTAATACATAGTTCAATGCGCTCAATCCCGGGCAAAATCATTTCTGTTATCACTCTTGACATAAAAAAGAAAGTATTACTAACGTATGTATAAATCTTAACAGATTGTATAAATACCCTTGATTCCATAGAAATCAAGTATATATAAGTATCTTGATTTTTAATTATTTCATTTATTGATTTATTTACTTAACGTATTTGTTTTATTTTGGATTTTATTTGTTATTTTTGGAATATATAATTTTATGATGTGTCGTAATAAATAATAAAAATGGTGTTTCTAAATTATCTGTCAAATGGCACTAAATTCAACATAAATTGCTATTTAAAAAAATCAAGATAGCTGTCTCAGACAAACACCTGTCTCTTAAAACAAATGAAACACACATCAAAATGTAGATATTTATCTATGAATTAATCCTACCAACTCTCAAACCGTTCCTATATAACGCCATTTGGTGCATTATTTTATACGCACACTGTAGGTATATTTCTTTATTCAGAGATATTAAATAAGAAAATAATAGCTTCAAATATAACATCCTCAAACATTAAAATATGTTAAACTAAATTTTGAAATCGCGAAATGAGAAAGAATGCAAAATTTAATACTTGCAATGTCGATGAGATAAAGCCGACATAGTCCAGTTTTAAAAACATGTAGTAAGTGTAATAAGAACAAGCCTTATGCACGCAGTTTCATACACACATTGGTATCATAAACTTTGTTTGTTTTTGCAAATCAAATGACTGCGCGATAAGTCATACGTAAACAGCATTACATTTCTTAATACAAATCCAAAATATAGTTTGCTACTCTTGTTATATTACTACTCCAGAGTTGGGCATTGTGTATTTGGAATACTTTTGCATTAATCGCTAATGTTGATGTTATGCGTACACTATGTAATAAAATAAAATAAATCTAATTTAGTAATCTGTACTTGGAAAAATAAATTGATTAAATTCAATTATTTCTTGAATTCTGTATCTGATTGCTGTAATCTTTGTGCCTGGATTTTTATTATTTTGCAGTATTTGGTATTTTCTCCTGTCATATGTTTAGAAGCTTAGATATAGATATTTATAGCACTGATAATTATCAAATAATATTTTAAATTTAAACTATAATTTCTTCCAAGAAAGAATTAAAGAGATATGGCATACCTATATTATTGGCATAAACGTCACTAGTCAGTAGAATCTATCGAGATATCAGAACCATTTAAACTGTTTAAAATCAGATTGAAATATGTACGTAGGGTTGCAATATAAAATTGCCTCACAATATGTAAGTATGTACGTAGGAGTATGTACATACTTACATATCATAAGTATGAAGACTGCTATTGCCGAAGGAAATAAAACGGAAAGAGCATTAATTTAGCTTGATAAAGTATCAGGAATTGTTACTGTTTGACTACGATAAACGAGGGCAATTCTGTCAAAGACTGAAAATAATGAAGGAAGAGCCAGCATTTATCATTTACTACAATCGTTTTTTAACAACAAACCCACAATCGACCAATCGTAGCAAGATGCCAGACCCTGTAAACACGAAGAGCCTTGATTAGCGTATTCACGAATCCTTATTTAATCCTTCAAGTGTATTGGTGTGGCCTCCAATATATATTCCAGCATCATTACATCCCTTTGGTTTTACTGAATCCTTTCCTTTTTTGTTGGGCAAAAGACAATGCCAGACTCGAAAAATCCTACTTATGCTTATTCCAAATATACGACACATCTTGCCGTGTGCGTGTACATTCCAGCTGATTTATGTTCAAGTGTGTGATACAGGTAAATTATGTTGTTTATTTTTGATTTGGAACTCGCTGGATAATTAACTAAAGTAATTTGTTCTGGTATTTAACATCTGCGATAGATACTAAAAAATGCTTTCAATACATTTTCTTAAAGAATATATTGCAATCCAAAGACATAACGACTTAATTGGCTTGAAACGCATTTAATTAAATTTATTTAGCGTGGATTTATTTGTTCAAATTTACTTTAAATATATTGTATATAACTTTCACTTACAACCACATCCCACGTCCAGTATCGATACATCTTGTAGAGGTTTATCAGTATTTTCATCTTTTTTTAAAGCAGCAATTGATTTTAAACTGTCAATTACAAATGGAATTCGTAATTTGTTCATTGAGTGCAAGTATTTAGCTGGACTATCTAAATCCCACCACATATTTACCAGGGATTGAAATTTTTCAAGTTCTTTCTGGTCCATTGCGTCAAATAATTAATACACCGCTTACTAACAGGAACGCTTACTAAATGGATATAATTCCAAATTACTTGTGTCCCAACAATTTAAGGTTGCGTGCGCATCATTTACTTAAATTGTGCTTATCAATTTATTATTAGAGTTGTACATACACGTAACGACTTCTACAAAATCTTATATTACAAATGTTTATCATTATATGTAGTAAGTTGTGAGAACTGGTTTGAGGATTTCAGAAATATTGTATTGATTTTTGATAGTATCGGTAACCAATTTAGTCAGCGTTAAAGAATTAAAATTTCAATCTAAGTCGTACTGCGTATTGAAGAATAGTTCTGCAAGTTTTATTTGGACGTAATGCTTGATTTGGTTGATGTATTACATTACTTATGCATTTTGTTACCATTGAATTAACTTAATATTGTGATTGAAATCGTTCGCGCATAAATTCACATCATACCATATCACACATTTCAATTTTTATAAGCTGTATTATAATATTTTCTAAATATACAGGACTACAGTATATAGTAATAATTTTATGCTATGTACTTTCACTTTAAATTATTTTTATTCCCTTTAAGTACTCATTTTATTTTACAGATATTTTTCCCCTGTTATAGGTCCAATTAAACGCTATTGCATTAAAGATCAATTTATTCCAATAATATTGAAAGAATTCAGTTTAAACTAATTTTAAACTTCTGCGTTTTGTGGCTGTTCTGGAAATACGTATAAATTCCTTTATGGTAAATATAATTAACTTTTTTTATTACATTGTCGAGATAAATATAATAGTATTTTGTTTAATAATTGTCTGCTTTATCAATAGCCCGTTTTAAATTACATAATAAATTTTTCGTAGCCTAATGATAGCTAACTCACTTTCACCCACAAAAACAACAAAGACTTGGATACATTTTCAACGCGTTTCGACAGCAATGCTGTCATTATCAACGAAATAATAAAACTAGGAGAGTTTCACTGGTTCGCCTTGATAATGATAGCGGTTCTATCGAAACGCGTTAGCAAGTTATCAAAATGTTTGTTGATTTTGTAGGTGAAAGTGAGTCAGTGTTTTACTTCGACACCAAGAGATCCAGTGAATATTTTCATAATGACAGCTGTAACCTATTACCAACAGCTAGATTAAAAAAGATAATGCCTATACAGATTTAAGATTTTAGCTAATTATATTATATTTCTCGTTCAAATAAAAAAATCCCAACTTATAGAGAAAACCTAGATATCTTATGGTTCTCAAATAATAATATTTTTTTTAGTTCTGTTTGTTTAACATGAGAACAAGTACTTTGCTATAGCTAAAGGTCACGGCGTTGGAATTATTTTGCCTTAACGGAGCCAAAATTTTTGAAATTTTCCATTATTCGTTTAACACTGTTCCGTGACGGTTTCTGTTTATCTGGATATCTATCAGCAAATGTCTGGCATGTTCTTGATAAAACTTTGTTACATTCCCCATAGATAATAAACAAATTTAAATAATCTTCGTGCGTATAATTTAATCGCCCCGGCATGATTATTAATAATAAGTAATTGTCAAATGACATGAAATAGTGACGTTTCTGTAGTGCTTGATTGTTTTTTTTCGCCGCGTTTCGCCGTCACGGCCAACTAATAACAAAACTTAAAAGCCGTATAGCATTTTTACAATAGAAAATGTTAAATTGCCAATATTGCGAAAACTACAAATTTTTGGAATAGACAACCTTTCACAAAGTCACCCTTATTTTTTATGCTAAATAAGATAAAATTATAAAAATGTGGGGTCTCCATTTGAAGAAAATGACTTTTAACGATTTCTTCAATTAAATATTTAATGTTAGTTTTTGATCACCCTGTATTTATTTATTATCAAAATATCAACACAGTCCACTAAAGTAGATACTCTTCTACAAAGAAACCAACCCCAATTAAATATTAAAGGCTTTCATATGGGAGAAATTGATAGTTATGTTTAGACCTGTAAACGTCATTTTTGACATAAAATTTAAAATATGTCAAAAACGGTTGGACTTAGGTATAGGATATTATACACGAAAAATATCTAGAATATTCTGAGGAATCCAAAAATGCGATAATATATAGGGTATTCCATTTAAAATAAGAATGTTGCCATCTACTTCCGGTATAACCGGAAATGCGATCACCTTGAAAATATTTTAGCCGAATTGCCACCATCGATATTAGTAAGTTGTCAAATTTTCAAAAATTTCCAAAGTCTACTTTCCGAGAAATCGATCGCGGCAGTTCGTCGTGGGACACCCTGTATGTATATCTGTCTTTGTAGAGTGCATTAGGTAATGGAAAGTAGAATGGAAAAATAAAAGCAAAAGAAGTCATTGTCGTATAAGTTTCTTTATATCTTGGCAAGAATAACCTACAAATGCCAGTCTTTAACAGATTCTTTAGGATGCTTCTG
Organism: Popillia japonica; assembly: GCA_004785975.1. Classification (NCBI taxonomy): domain Eukaryota; kingdom Metazoa; phylum Arthropoda; class Insecta; order Coleoptera; family Scarabaeidae; genus Popillia; species Popillia japonica. The sequence continues at coordinate 14,346 of SMLS01042344.1, read as the reverse complement.
GTTATTGGATGATTTGGATATATTTTTCTGTTTATGGTAAGCAGTATTTTATTAGTATGTTAGTAGATACATTACTATTTTTGAGATTTTAGAAAGTTTTGTTATTAAATTAATGGTAGAAACTATAATTTGCGGCAGCTAGAACTTAAATTCGCAATGTCTGAGAAATACTCTCAGCAATACAAATGAATGATCTAATAGTAACTGTGGATTCTATTGGAAACAAGAAAGTTAAATATGTAATTGAAAAAAACAGAAATCTGAACACTTTTAGATTTCCTGCTAGGAAATTATTACTTGAAAAACCTCAAATATCAATGTTTATTATGGTTCAACGTTCTTTTAACCGAATCACGTCATGGCATAACCAATATACAGAGTATTCCGTGATTCGACTGACAAACTTACATATGTATATGTACGTATGTTTGATAAATTAACGACATTTGTACAGTAATATTTATTTTCGCCATTATGACTCGTTTTACTAATGTACAATATGCCGATATGGTTTCCTTGTCTGGTTTTTGCGATGCAAGTGGATGTTCCTCACCACAATACATTTTCAAACGTATTTTGTTGTTGGATTTGGGAACGCTGAAGTAGTTTTAAATGCAGTTGAACGAAGTCCTTGTACCAGTGTTCGTAGAGTATCTCATAACGGGAATTTCTCAAACCAATCCATGTATGGAGAATGCTGCACCATCACGTGCTTTATTCCCATTACTTACAAAAAGTCCAGCATTTACTTCCTGACGATTTAGAAAATCGAGGAGGATATTGCTCATGGTTACAAAATAATTTGGAGATTATTCCACAGATACTTTTGACGAATGAGGCCTAATTTACTACGAATGATATTAACACACGTAATTCTCACATCTGGGCGGATCACAACACACACGAAACAATTGTGGTGAACCATCAACTTCGTTTTTCGGTCAAGGACGGTTTCTTAATAAAAAATTTCCAGAATGGTGAATAGGTCACATGATTTGTCTCCGTTAGATTTTTTTTTCTATGGTGTGCACATTAATGGTAAATGAGATACACGCGAGGAATGAATTGGTAGCAATTAACTGGCAACAGTCTATAACGCAAAGAATAATTGTTTGTTTAGAAAATGGCCGTTCTCATTTTGAACAGTTACTGGTAATTAGCTATATCATTAAATTATTATCATTATCATCACAAAACAAAGAGGAATTCACTTACAGGGCATATAACATTATGATGATCACCGGAAAATATGGTATAAGTCTGGCGATTGGTCGGGGAACACCTTGTATGCATGATTAGAATTCATATTTATATATCCACAGATTAGAAGTAAATGGTATGTGGTACAAGTTAAATATGCAAATTACTTGTCTGAGCATGAAAATTGTTACGTAACTTAACCAAACTAAATTAAATTTTTTATATAGTCGAATACACACAACTATTTTATTAAAATAAAATCAATCGATGAATGGTAGTGGAAGGGGATGTAGTCATGTACTTTCTACAGTCATAGTTGATAGCTGAATTACTAAATATCGTCCTGATCAGAACAAAGTTATGAGGGACGATATAATAATGAATAATGAACGAACAATGCAGTTAAGTCTAGCTCTATCATTGTACTGTAGACCTGGTAGACCTGTATTTATTGATATCTTTACGTTTGGATGGTTCGTTACGTTGATTCATTCGCGCATACATATGTGGTGACTATCAATATGCATCAATGCAGTGTTTGCAAGTCTACATAATTTATTGTAATTTACTTCTTAAATAGAAAAAAACATTTATTGTATTACTTCATAAAGCTTTAAACATGTTTAAATGCAAAAACTTCCTAAAAGTAATCGTTGCTTTTGAAAGTAGAAGTATTAAATGATAAACAATAGATTAAACCGTACGTGAACTACGTCCAATAAGGAGGAACCAGCATCGAAATTTTTATCATGCCCCATTTTTTCTACTTTTATAAAGCGAAAGCTTGGTGTCCATTTGGCACGGTGCTTATCCAGATAAAATGTGATTTATATTTTGAAAATTTTTAGAAACCCGCCTGTGGGTGGTAAATCATCATTCTCTAATGTCTGGTTTTTAAATCATGTAGCTGACTAATTTTTGATTGTGGAGGCCAGCTTATATTAATAACGCTCTACAAAGTTTGGAAGTGTGTTTTGGCTCATCTTGTTGTAGGTAGAAACCTCTCCCAATTAAGCTTAATTCCGAAAGAATTGCACATTGCTCCAATATAAATTTATATTTTTATTTCTTTAAAATAGCATTAATTTTAAATAAGTACCAAACTCCTTCAACAGAAAATGATCTATGAACTATGCACTAACTATAAATGTTTTTTGAACAAATATACAGACGCTTAGTATCAGAAGTGTCTCAATATTCGATTTTCATAGTAAGCAGGTATAGCAGCATAAACCAATAAAACGCATTTATGATATTTTCACTATATAATTTGATTATTTCATACATTAATTAATAAAACTACGAGGATGTATCAGAAAATAACGAAACTGGTGCTAACATAAAAAAATGAAATCCTGTACTTTCTCTCAAGTGGGCTTTGATTTAACTTTTGACGTTTATTACAAACTAATTATTGAATTGTTACTGTTTTGCGTACCTACCCATCGAAAAAATGAAAGTGAAGCAAAGATATGCGATAAAATTTTGTGTTCGGTTGGCTAAAACACCAACGGAAACTTTTGAAATGATTGGAACTACATATCCAGACAACAGTGTATCACGATGTAGAGTGTTTGAGTAGCAGAAGAAGTTTAGAGACGGTACCGGTCGACCGCAAACTACGCGAACTGACACAAAAATGACTTGATAAAAAATGATCGCAGTATTAACTTAAAACGAATTTTTGGCAATGCTAATTTATCTTACGGTTCTACTCGAAAAATTATTCATGAAGATTTAGGTTATCGAAAGATTGCGGCAAGATGGATTCCAAAGGTGATGATTGATGAACATAAAGCGAATCGTATCACAATTTGTCAGCAACGAAAAGGGGAACTGAAACGTAATCCACAGTTTTTAGATAATGTGGTTGCATGAGATGAAAGATGGTTTTTACGATTCTGAATTGAAAGCTCAAAGTATGCAATGCAAAGGCAGCCCAAGACCGCAGAAGGCTAAAACTGTTAAAAACGGTAAAATGATGTACTTTTTTGATTTTTTTTTATAAATGTGGTGTTGTTTACGATGGCATCGTACCTAGCGGGCATACAGCAACTGAGGAGTACTATTCCAATGTATTTGGGCACCCTCCAAGTTAAAATTAAAGAAAAAACGGTCGCTTTATCAAGACTGATTGGACGCTGCATCAAGACTATGCTCCAGCTCACAGATCAGCGATTTGTCAACGAACAATTAGCCCCTATGCACTCCTCCTCCCGTTCCTCCCCTGCTACTCACCGCCATTTTGCTCCATGTGACTTCTATTTGTTTCCTGAATTCAAGAAAGAATTGAAAGGTCGAAGATTTGAGTCGGGCGTAGAACTTAACAACGCGGTGATGGGTATACTAAACAGACTGTCAAACACTCGTTTCTCCGAAGAAAGAAGAACAGCAGGGACAGTACTTTGAAGGATAGTTTTTTAAATAAATGTTTCATTGTTATACTATAGCACCAGTGTTGTCATTTTCTGATATACCTCCGCACTGTTAATAATTATTGAATAGCTCCGAGTAATGCTTTGTTGTTAAAAGTCTCGTCAAAGAAGCAGTCAGAAAGAGAAAATGCTCGCAATGAAATCTTTCATTATTGGCCGCTATTGTGTATATTTTAGAGAATTCCGAAAGTTCAATTGAAACAATAATACAACGTACATTTAGTAATAATCATATGTTTTGAAGATTATGTAATGTTAGCGTATGCCTACGTATCATAACAGGTTTTTTGTCTCATGTTAAGGTCAAGATTATAATGCCGTCGATAGGAAACGATCCTGAACCACAGCCGAACTACCGTTTAAATTAGTATTAATGCCAATTAGTAAGTATACAGTGAAATCTCTCTAAAACGGACACTGTTAAATAAATAATTCAATTTTTATAAGCTATACATTTATTTGTATTAACAAAGATATTGTCCATAATATTTAGTGAATCCATAATAGCAAGCAAAAATAGTTGTACAGAAAATTCTAACATGGATGTTTGATGTGATTTTTGACGAGTTAGCTGAAGTATGTTGTACTTTACACTAAATTGTTTTAAATCTTCATCTTCAATTATGAGATTAGCGTCCACATTTATACAATCTTCAACATTAGTTCCGTTTAAGGCAGTCTGTCTTGGAAGCTGTGAAAGCATCAATAGTGCTAGATAGTCTTCCGCTTCAAAATCTTCGTCACTCTCAGGGTTGGTACTGCACCTAAATCTTGCTTTTCGAAAACATGTTTGTATTGTTGTATTACACTTTGCCACACTTTATGAATTAAATGTATAGCATCCAGTAAGCCAACGTAGTTTGTAATTCTGGCATTATGGTTATTTACTTCACATAAAATCTGAAATAATGAAATTTAAACTTTTTTAAATTTCATTATTGTCTCGATAAAGTTCGTATCCACGGACGAAAATTCGACATTTTTGAATAAAGAACCTTCATTAAAGGACAGGCCTTTTCATTACTTTACTTTTACTTATTTCTACTTTTACTTTCTTCCAAATTATTACAAAAGATCTGTATCCAGTTTTAAAGTTTTTTAGTATGGCCTGGTCTAATGGTTGACTAACAGCAGTTGCGCATGGTCGAAGAAACATGACTTTTATGTTTTGCAACACTAATTCCCGTCGATGGCAAGCAGCATTGTCCATAAAGAGCAAAATCTTTCTACTTTGAGCCTCCACTTTTCTGTCTAACTGAAAAATCCAATCTGTAAATATAACAGCTGTCATCCACGCCTTCTTATTTGATCGTCACATTACAGGTAATTCTTCTAGATTAATATTCTTGAATGATCTGGGACGGGGCTGATTTACCTATAACGATTAGTTTTTCTTTTTCTCCGGCCATACTGACACAGTGTAAAATTGTTAGTTCTTTGGACATTTTTTCACTAATACATTTTTCATTTTCTAAAGCAAATGTTTTGCTTGGTAACGCACGATAAAACAGCCCCGTTTCATTTACGTTGTAAATGTCTTTAACATCATACTTATTCACTGTAACTTTAATTCCTTTAAGATACTCGGTAACTTCTTCAATGTTTACATTTGCATCTTCACCAGAGATTGTGTTAAACTTAATGTTATGACGTTGTCACCAACCATTTGACACGCAAAAATTTTTACAATTTAATTTGTGCGCAATTTCTTTTGCTTTCGAACGCATTATTACTCCTGATAACGGAACACCTCTGTTACGAACTTTAATAAACCACTCATGATATTCTTTATCGATCCTACTTCTTTCTTCGTGTAAAAATTTTCTTTTCTGATGGATATTAGCATTTGAACAACAGATTTTTCGTAATTCATTGTTATTTTTTATTATATTTGCCGCTTGTGTTTTACAAATTTTGAAAGTTTCACCTAATTTACGTACACTCTGCTTTTCTTTTTCGTAGATGTTAACTAAATCAATCTTTTGTTTTGAATAGACTTGCAACGAATAGTATATTCGGCCACACGCCGAATATCGAATAATATAATATATATTTGCGGGATTCCTTGCCGAATAGCCGAATACTCGGCAAAAGTATTCGCCCGGCGAATACCTGGCGTAATAATAATATAATGGATAATGGCCCGTAAAACGAAGTTTTAAAAATTTCTCGTTGTGGCGTCGGAAAGAAGGCGACTACATCGGAAATGATAAATCATTTGAAAAATAAACACAGCGACGAACCTCCGATGTGCAAGATACTGGTGTAAATAAACCTTCGACATCAAAAAATTGAGTCTTAAAGAATGTGTCGAAATGCGCAAATTTGTAAATTTTTATAATACGGAAGTTGTTTATGTACTTATGATTACTTTAATGATTACCAAACATCTCATTTAAGAGTATTCGCTATTCGGCTGAATAATACCCAGATATTCGGTCAAATAGGATAAAAGTAACCGGATAGGACGAATACCGAATAGCAGGCGAATATTGTGTCTACTTTTAATGTCAAAGCGCGTTTTTGTTTCGACATTCTTTTACGTATCACTTACTTTGCAATATCTGTTTACACAACCGCTAATAGAGACCCAACAAAAAAAACTTTATTTATATCTAGTCATAACTAGGGGAATTCCAAGTCAACATAATACCGTCTGTCCGCACAAGACATACACAACATATTCGAGAACTAACAAGGGAACACCGGCGGGTGTCCCCCTCCGATTTCGATGAACCTTTACAGATCGAAAGAGTACCTCAAAATAAGAGACACGTATTTTTTTATCTGCGTATCCGCACGATTTTGGGATACAGCCCCCTCCAAAGTTTGGACGATTTTTCTTTGTAAAAATAGAAAAATAATAGTAAAGCTTCAAAATTAATAAACTTGTCTATTGATATAAATCAAATGAACTATAACAGATATAATTTTCTTTGCTTAACATAATTTCCAGCATAATACATGGTCCCAAGGTAGATATCTTCTTTATCAGAAAAAGATTCCTTTTACATAGAAAACGGTGATGTATAGTAAATTTAGAAAATTAATATTAGTAATAATAACTCAAAATAAATATATGTACGTGTCTATTGTCATAAATTTGATATGCACTTATCTACGCATACAAGAGTTTTCTTAAATATTCGGTCACTTCAGATATAATTGGTAATTTGCATTATAAATTTTACGCAATAAGGGATCTGGTGATTGATCATATTGTTATATAGATAAAAATAAATCCCCAAATGCATAGTAATTAACCAGGAAGGTTTAAGTGGTCATGTTTGCATGTAGGAAATAGGTAAATAAGACGAATATTCCAAATGAGAACATTAGAAGTAGTTTTTCGTGCAGTGTAGGTCAGTACCTATGTATATGTAGTTTGGCACAATGGCGGTTGTAAATGTAGCTAATGTGTTGAACATGTTACTGGCAACGTTTCAAGTTACTAACATAGCAATAATTCCTTTGACACCGCAAGAAAGTGAGTTGCATGATGACCTGAAAAATATAATTGTATCTGCTCAACAAGACGCCATGTTCTCCTTTCAAGATGTAATGGGATTAGAGTGTGAAGAATTAGCAGAACCACACGAAGCGCAATTTGTGGAAGAAACAGCAGAAGACGAAGAAGACAATTATGAAGATATTGCATGTGTTCCTGAAGAAGGGGGCAGCGTTATAGACCTAGATTACAAAACTAGAGCTGTCGAGTACTGGAAAAGTGGTAAATTCAAACCACATACTTTGGCAGGTGTCATCCGAAAATTCAGAAAAGTGAAATCGCTACGACAGTTGCGCAGATGGGAAGAAAGTGTTAATAGAGGCGGCATCCACACGGATAAATTACGGTTTATTACTGAATACGTTCTTACAAAATTTGAAAATAGCATTATCGATGGAAAAATTATTCACGACATGGATCTTCGACGGTGGGCTTTAGAAGCTAAAGAAGACATTGAACACGAATCATTTAAACCAGGATATTGGTGGATATGGCACTTCAAGAAGGTACTCCCGCCGGTGTCTCATTGTAAGCCCAATACTTCCGCTGTCCGCTTAAGAGAATGCCCGCTTAAAACAAAGCTTCTTATTAGAAAATGAAGCCGTGTGCGCTGGTTCCATAAAAAGGGTCCCTTCAACAGGAATGCCCGTCTTAGATAGATTTCACTGTATTAATAAGATTTTAATAATCACGATATAACTTTATCGAGTATGTACACCATATATACATACATATGTACATATACCTATGTAATAGCTTCGTATTATTGTTATTGATTCGACTAAGAAAGTAGACACGATTGTTTTTCACAATTGATATCGAAATATCAATGTTAATAATACATTTTATACCATTGATGATTCCAGTGATATTGCTTCAATTATAAACAATGACATGATTGTACAGACACAGTTTGTTCACATGATAAGGGTTAACTAGAACAAAAGTTAATATTTTTGCGTCATAGATTCACTGCAAAATTAATCGACATCTAATAAAATGTGGGAAGTTATTTGTTTTATGCACATTTTAATTTTATTCTGCAGTTTCAATAGCACTCCATCTTATAATACAACGCTTGTTAAGAATTTTAAATATTTCTCAAGGTAAACTGCAAAATCTGCATTGCTGCGTATTAAATTTAATACACTAAAATTATTTTTATTTTGAAGATTTATCAAATTGTACTTTCCGGTTGGATGTTCTCATAAGAATGCATTTGCAAAAATTCCCTAAGATTTTGATTACTACCATTAAATTGTTTTCAATAAATACATTTTGTGAATGTTCTTTTGACCTGACAATTATTTATTTGAATCCTTCTGAACATAAAACATAATATCACACACCAAAGGATTCTGTATTAGTAAATTGTTATAATTCTAGACAAAATCTTAAATAAACTAGTGGCAGTAACTCTAATACTGAATAAAATTTGTGAAGAACAACCATAAATTAAATTATTATTTAAAGTAAATAGCTAATACATAAAACTTTCATTTTAATGCATCTATCAAACTTTTAGGATTACTATATAGCGCATTCTATGCTCAAGTCATAGACTTAAGGCCCTACAGATGTGGAAAATTTCGAAGCGTACGTCTGTGAAGACGCCACTGTCTAAAATATTTTAACACTACGTGACACTACTATATTTACTATAAGTACTACATATGTACACCCTGATGCAAATGTATCCGGACACGTATCGAGAGAGAAACACCTGCCGCACAATATTTTATTCCGAATAGACGGAGTGTCAGCATACCGTACGGAACAAAATATTGTGCGGCAGGTGTTTCTCTCTCGATACGTGTCCGGATACATTTGCATCCTACTCTACATCTTGCCGGTAAAATTTTGAACTGTATGAATGTATTTTATTTTATATTGATTCTGTTATTCTGATAAACACTTACAACCACATCCTACATCCAATATCGCTACATCTTCCAATGGTTTACTGCTGTTGTCCTCTTTCTTCAGGAATCCGATTGATTTTAAACTATCAATCATAAATGGAATTCTTAGTTTATTCATGGAATGCAAATATTTGATCGGCCCATCCATATCCCACCATAAATCAACTATAGATTGGAATTTCTCATATTCAGTGGCATCCATCGTAGTAATCAACCAATTGTCGACAAGTTCGGCGAAAAGCGCGTTAACAGACGTAGTCCTACGTACGACGTAGACGTAGGATTAACGATACACAAATTATACTAGACCCATCAGACTGTTGATTGCTGTTGATGACACTGGAACGCGCGCGCAGCAAGGTTATATCATATTTAAAGTCGTTATTTACAGTAAATTCTATAAATACATGTCATAAACACTGGCATATCATGTTGGTATAGGCTCTCCAAATTGTGTTGTTTGGATGTGCTTAAAGTATCCGCATGAACATGTGATTGACCTTGAGTACTACTGAATTAATATGATTATTACAAATGTATTGTAGTCGGATTTACGGATCTTGTCCGTTACGTCATTAACAGTGTAGTTAAGTAAAGATTCGAATTATATTTGTGAGAAATATCAATATGACACAAAGGCCGTTGCTAAAAAAGACATATGTCTACTACTATTCGTATTGGCTGTATAGAAGTGAACGAAGATAAAAGCGACAAGGTGTGAGAGTTTTATCATTTCATGCTTATATCCGGCTTCATGTAGGTTTATCTATTGGTCTCCCGAGGGTACTTTTCAAAATTAGCCGGTTATATACACTGCTCCAAGAAATTAACAAACCACTAAGAAACTCTATAGAAGTATATGACGGGATAGAGAAGTGTACCTATTCAATTCTTCGATCACTAACAACCACTAATACTCAACTTTGGATAATCTCTTACTAAATTTGCCTTTACAAATTAAACGACAGTGAAAATCAATGAAAAATTAAAAAACTCGAAAATCTTAATTAGCGAAATTTTTAATAAAAACACCAATTATCGAGTATTTTCTCATCTGCTTCTAATAATGGCTTCACATCAGTGACTCAAACTCAAATAAGCGAACTTATGTCATTCTGTTCCAATGCATTCCATATTTCAACAAGGCGGCGCCCCATCTCTTCCAGGTTGTTGGCAGAGTTCGGATAACCTTGTAGGCGTCTACTAAGCATGTCCCAGACATGCTGTATTGGATTGAGATCTGGACTTCTTACTGGCCAGTTCGTGGTGTTGATTCCAACAGCCTCAATATAATTTTGAACTGTGCGAGCACTGTGCGGTCGCGGATTATCTTGTATTAATAAAAAAATTGGTCCATTATAAGGCGCGAATGTCACAACATAGTCTTGGAGGATGTCCAATATGTACCGATTAGCATTCAGATTCTCATTATTTAACACTACTAAATCTGTACAGACTGTCAAAGATATGGTTCACTAGACCATTACAGCACCTCCGCCAAATAATGTGGTATTTAGAATGTTGCACTGAGCATATCGTTCATTTGGTCGTTTGTACACATGAACACGTCTATCACAGTTATAAAGACAAAATCTGGATTCGCCTTTAAAGAGAACTTGTCACCAGTCGACCTGCAACGAATTCACTATCGTTTACTACATGGTGCGTTAATTTCTTGGAGCAGTGTAGATATGCGCAATTGGAAGAAGTTTATAAGTATTACTATTGCATACAAGGGGAGCAGCAGGGTTGTCCGACACGGATGTTGATGAGTAAAGCGGACCAATTTCCCTGCAAGACAGCTGCGCCGATGTGAGGATGATTGTATTACATCAGAACTAATAAAAAGCATTCAGTATGTATCTTGTACCCGCTTAGATTGTATGTAAGTATAAGTATACGTAACAAAAGGTCGTCGACACATAAATCAAGAAAACGACCGTTGTTAGACGAAGTGAATAAGTTTATTATTAATTTCCCGGATTTAATATACGATGGCTCAAAAATTAAATGTTTAGTATGCAATACATATCTAATGTGTTGGTCAAAAACAGACTGTAAAGAAGACGTAAGCAGTACGAAGCATAATAATAACAAAATTAATCGACAACAGTTTATACATTGAAAATATATAATCAAGTTTCTCTAGTTTGTCAATCCTTGGAAAACGCTTAAAACGGTAAGTGTTTTTTTAATTCCTCTGTCGTGCACACGATCACTAATTATAAACATTTACAAGATGCAATATTCTTATTTTTCGTGTGTTTAAGCGTATTACTGTAATAGTAGAAAAGCAACTGTATATTTAATTATTTCTGATAGAATAAATGTCTCTACTTGTATACTTACATCGGTAACAAGCTCATGTTGCGTCTCTATTCTACCGCATATTCTAATATACTACGAATTACACTCCCATACCGACGCAGCTGTCTTGCAAGGAAATTGACCCGCTCTAGTTATGACTTTCATGATGAAGTTAACCAACAGTTCAGTTAGTTAAATTAAATATACAACAATGTACACTAGGGTGACAGAGTATAATAGACACCAGGTAAAGATTTATGGCTACGTAAATATCCAAATTCTAAGAATTAAGTAATAAATTGACATTAGGGTAGCGGCCAATGTGTAGACAGGATTAGATCAGAGTTTAGTATTGTTACATACAACTATACCACGCTTACAAAGTTTGATAGATCTTAACGAAGCAAGAACGACAACCGCGTGGAAGAATGAGTGGATTCGAATTTTACCATGGCCAGAGCAATCACCGGACATGAACCCAATTGAAAATGTGTGGCACATACTGTAACGGGTGGACGTTTTGTGGTGTTGTAATCGGGGAGTTTAAATTGAATAGGGCGCCAACACGATCATTTGCAAATTACTCTCTGGTTTTTTATTGATGTTCAAGTAATGGCAATGACGCGTAAAATTGATTCTGACCTCGGTTAGTTCGGAGAAAACACAAGAACTCGGAATAGGGACAGATCAAGGATCACTTACTTAATACTTATATAATCTTCCCTATCTCCCAGGACGTTCGGAATATAGAGCGTAATACTAATTTACAAATAAAACAAACACCTTTTTTAAAATAAAATACATATAATGGGCGTTTTGAATAAATGAAAGCTGAATTAATTTAAAATAAAAAGAAAAACTTAAGTGTTAATAATAAAACTAATGTGGTTGAAAATCTAAAAGTTATGTATACTAAACGTATAGTAGGTACACAAATAATCTGGCCATATCTAGTTTATTATTGCAATAGTTAGGCACCTCACAGAGTTGTCGTACTTTAGGCCTGGAGCGCTTCGTCGATGCGGTGCTCGGTCGATGTGGACAATCTTGGAAACTGGCGTTGTCGTGCGGTTCCAATCTCGCTGCCTCTTCGCTGGGCTAACCGTTTACTTTTTGGTAACCCGTCTTTGTACTGTTGTACTTTTGCAGGACCCGCACTCACACTTTTTACTTGCCGAACTTATCTTTGTCCACCACTTCCACACCTCGCGTACTCGACTTTTTAGCCCCGGCGCTCAACGTCTTCTTTTTCCGATGCCAGGTAACCGACTCTCTAGTTCTCTCCGGTCATCTGGTTTGTACCCCGTTAGATGCCGATAACCAACTATCTACATATGAGAAATGGTGTCATTTATGTGTATGACGACATTCTTTTTCAGGGTCGGCGGCCGATAAATATTGAATTCCCACACATCTTCTTCACATCTTCTTGAAACTAGACTAAACAGTTATACACTTAGAGTCCCTAAACTTATCACCTACATTCAATTGGAATATACATACATATACATAACTATAACTATGGGAATCTTTTGTACAGTGAGGAATGTTCATAATTTATTCCAGAAAGCATCTTTTTTTCCGATTCTGAATTATTTAATTGACTGAGATAAACAATGAAGGAATTATACTTTACACGCCCCATTACAATACCCCCCTTACATTTTTCGCGATGATCGTGTCGTTCCCGCTCGTGATCGAGAAAAAAGTAAACAATGAGTCATTATTATTTTGAGTTTTTTGCTGGGTCTCAGTTCTCCCTCTTCAATTTCATGTGCTCCTAGGTGCAAGCCCCTTGAGTTGCACAGTGCAGAGCAGTTTGGGAGTAGATGAATGGATGATTCATCTTCTTCCCCACAGAATCGGCATTGGGCATCTTTTGTTATTCCGAGTCTACTTAGGTGTCCGTTCAATCTGCAGTGGCCTGAGAGGATGCCTGTCAATATGCGAATATTGGTTTTGCTGAGCTTAATACATTCTGAGGATCTGTTTTGGTTGTATGTTCCCTGAAGAGTTTTAGCTTGCCTCATACCGTGGAGATTCTCCCAGTATTTGGATTTTTTCTGCTCTACTTGACTTTTGAGCTTCTCCAGTATTACACTGTTACGTATCCCGCAAAAAGGTTCAGGCCCCACAAAAGGTATTCTGGCTCCCTTCTTAGCAAGATACTTGGGTACATCCCCAAGCTTTCGGAGTATTTGGTTCTAGGCCTAATATCCATATTCCAGTTCCCTCTGCCGTTTTGGAGCCATCAGTGTACCATTTGATAGCATTACTATTAAGTTTCGAAACGGTGTCTTTGTCCCATTCACTTCTGGTACTAAGCTTTGTGGTGAACCTTTTCACAAAACTGAACTTCCTTGGAAAATCGTCTCGGGGGGTGTCCCAGGTTTCGTCGACATCAGGAGGCCGAGGCGTATGCCTAGCTAATCCTTCCCCGCTCATTCTATGTGTGCTCCTTTTCGCTGTGCTCTCCAGCAAGATGTGGAGAGGAGCTAGGTTTAATACCACTTCAATGGCTTCTGTGGGACAGGTTTTCATTGCTGGCTACTGATGTATAACCATCACAGTATAGGTACATGAGTTGCAGCCCCACGTTTGCCTGCTAGTTTCCGATATATCATTAAGGCTTTTGTTGCCTTATTCATGATCAATTTAAAATGCTTTTTCCACAGAAGTTTTTTATCTAGTGTTGTTTTTAGGTATTTAACTTCTGCTTTTCATTCGATCACTGTTGTATCCAGGTGGATGTCTCTCATGCTCGAGAGTTTTCTCTTCCTAGTGGAAGGTACGATCGTGGTTTTTTGCGGAGTTGATGCTCAGTCTCACCAATCGATACCATTGACTAGTGAGTTTAAGGCTTGTTTGTATCAGGCCGCAAAGAATTTCCTCGTACTTGCCTTTTGCTATTGTTACAATGTCATCAACTACAATGGACACCGAAAGCAGTCATTCTGTTAAGCCCAATTCACAC
>SMLS01042337.1:0-38793 GCA_004785975.1 Popillia japonica | reverse complement strand
TTTTTTTTGAGATGTGGAGATAGCCATGTATCTCTTCTCATTTGAAGATAATTAATGGTCCGTCCAAGTCTGATTTGGTTTTGGTGTCTTCAAATTTTGATGACTCATTCACTCTGCTATTACGTATAAAGCGAGAAAATTGAGAAAATTGGAGCTTGACTCTACCTCTCCACCATTTGTTTTCAAAAAACGTCGAAGAAAGCCATTCGATCGTTTTAGACTTGCCATTACCCCCTTTGGAAAGACTTAGTAGCTAGACCCTACAATCATTCTTATGGCTTTTTTTCTTTCCCCGTGGGTGGATAACCAGGTGCAGCCACTCTGCCAAAAGACCTATTGTGCCCCTAATTCGTTTTAGTCCTCTCGACTCGGTTGCATTTCTAGAAAAAAGTGCGAGTTAGTTGAGAGTTAGCTTCCCTAATGGGGGTCCATCTAGTGTCACGGCCCCAAAGTACCTCCGCCTCTCCGCTTCCCTTAAGTCCAACTTTACGAAGACTATCTTGGTGGGGATGGATACCAAGGATTTTAGTTTTGATGCAACCATAGGAACTCCTACACCTCGGTTTTCGTCCTATGAATGGTTGTTCTAATCCGTCAACAAATTCGTTTCCACTGATCTCAAAGTGGTTCGGCACCCACCTCACTGTGATGCTGCCTTGTTCCGTCACTTGTTTCAGCTTCCTATGGCAATTTAGTACCACTTCAGAATCAAATTTGAGACCCTGTAGATCCTTAATATTTCAACCGATCCATTGTTATGCGAGGAATTTAAAATGCCTTCTCCGCACGTATGGAAGGTGGAGTGGGAGCTCCCTAAACTAATGGAGTCACCTCTTTCCAAATTGCAATGCCCATGCTATATGGCGTTTGGGAGGCAGCTACGAACCAGCGATGAAGTTCTGGCTTTGATTTGCAGATGTAGGATATTACAGTCTCCTTGGCATTTTCGTCGTATGGTCTCAATGGCCATCGTCGGCTTCAATAACATGACTTTGGTGATGTCCAAACAAGAAATCCTTTGGACCTTGTTCAAAGTGTTTGCCGCACATCCTAGACTGGCTTTGTGCTACCAGACTAATGAAGTATAAGTTATAGAAAAATTGAAGAAAATTAAAGCCAAGGCTTGCTGCAAAAAAATGGATGGGCATTATAGGTGGCCAACCCCAACCACTTTTTTTCGCGCCTAAGTGAAGAAGGCCATCAAACTTGAATGAAGTAGTCTTCAAATTGCAGCATCTTTAATTTTTCTAAGATTCATTTTCGAAACCCTTGCCTAAAGGAACAGTGATGGCACTGAGGCATTCTACCCACATTAGAGCTCATATTTAGCGGGGGAAGGGGAGAGGAAGGGGAGGGGATAGCAGAACCAATCATTTGCAACTGCATGATGGTGGTCTGCTGGGGGGTGTCGCCACCTCGAGGAATGGCATTTCGAACCAGCTGATAGCTCTTCATTGTTTCGCTCATTTCCACAAACATTTTCTTCTTCTAAATAATCTGAATCTGAATTATCCTAATTCGTCTTTTAAATCATTTTATTTCCGCAGACTTCGAATTATACTGCATCGGAAGCTGGACGGATCCGAACGGGCAACGATACTTAGCTTTGGAGGATACGCGGAAGAAACCGACCTATAGATGCGCCGTAAGTAATCAATCCCATTAAATTTTTATAATCTAACAGAAATTTTCCAGCTGTACCACGAGACCTTAGAAAACGGCCAAATTCACATCGCTTTAAGCAGGGATAGCACTTGCGATATGCATTTGCAGAGCCCACGGCACGGATACGAGACAATAACACTATCTCCAGTCCCCTATAAGGAGGACGGCAAATGGCTAGACGAAATTGCATCCTCGGACTGCCGGTAAAATTTAATTTTTTCATTGTTTACGGCATTTAATCTAATGGATTTCGTAGATTCCCGGAATGGGCTCAAGGAGAATGGGAGCACGTTAAGGTGGAAAATAATAAATTTTATTACAAAGATCATGATGATTTTGTTAATTATGAATTGACGTGTCTCACGAATCTAAAGGAGGATAAATACGTCGTTTACAGCCGGATGCATTGGTAAAATTAATTGTGTTAAGACTAAAGAGAATTTAACGAATATATTTAATTCTAGCACTGAAAAACGCTATAACTGCTTGTGGATCCAGCAGAGGAGCGACGACGTCTTCGAATTCCAATTAGGAGGGATGTTCAGCAAATTCAAAACCGAACATTTATGCGATCCCACGAATAAACCCGACAAATGGGTTACACAGTATCGTAAATTCGCCGTGTCTCCGGTTAAATGCCCCATATCTGGGGTATTCAAGGGGAGGGTGCCGGACACCAAAACCTATTGTAGCAACCTGTCATCGGATTGCAAGACGCCGGATTTGATGTATTACAAAGTGTTTAACTGTGTTACCATGGAATTCTATGAGGAGCGCGAATATAGATGTCTGGGGTATTGGAAAGATGACGATCTCCTTTATACGTACACGCAACGACAGGATAAGATTGCGGCGGGCACTTACGAGTGTTTTGTCGGGTCTATAGTTTCCGACAAGGAAGATTACATCAATATTAAGGAGGCTGGCGAGCATTGCCAGCGGAATATGGATGCTCTGACGGCTGGGATGAAATTGATTAAGCAGAAGCAGTTGACGGTGTTGTGTGTTGATAATGATACCAGCAGTGATATTAGAACTTATGGGAATAAGGTCGATAAAAAGACGGATTTGGCTGTTTATGAAACTAAAATCCCGAATAACCAAACGACTCAGATATTAGGTAATTTATTTTGTATTAACCGCACATCTCCTGTGTAATTTTCTTGTGTGTTTGCAGACAATAAAAGCAGCAACGAGAAGGTGAATCTGAAGAGTGGCGCCGCTCTCCGTGAAGTATCCTTTACAGCTGCTTGTAATTTAATCTTGATGATTATTGTGATAATTTTGTAATTATAGTTTTTGTTTTACTTCGAAGAACCGCAGTGCAAATTGTTGAAAATTATCGTTGTTATCGCCCAAAGAATGCCAATATATCACATGGGTGATTTTGAACAAATTGCACACACGTAAATGTGTAATTAAGTGTCTAACTGTTATATTTTATAATGTGGAGTTTTCGAAACAATTGCGAAAAATTCTTGCCATCCATTGGATAGAATTAATGATATATATATAAATATATATTTTGAGTACTTAACATATGTTGATCTCCGAGAAATAAGCAATTATTTTTTTATAAATGCCTAAAGATTGTCTAAAGATTACCTTTTCGTTCCATTATATTTGTAAACTATAGTATACTATAACGACTTTGCCAACCCCTAGTCAATAAAAGAACCCCTGGGCTATGTTTAGGATCTCTGCCCGTTGCAGAGTATGCGTGCAAAAAAATATGTGTAGTACAACGAATCCTTGGTGTATACAATTATAAAATTGAATGTTTGCAATAGAATTGAAACCAGTTATTTATTTATTAAATAAACCATATATTTACAAGTAGCGGTTAAGGTTTTGTATACCGTTCCGGCCATCCCTCCATGGACCATGCATCACTTGACGTTCCCATCTTTCTTTCCTTAAATTTATTTATTTATTTAGCTGGCGGGTTTCTGGATTAGCACAAAGTCAACAAACGTATTTAAAGGTCTAGTGCTGTCAAATCACTTCGGCAAAAAAAACATGCTTCGTGTCTGGTGGGACATTCCTGGATTCCTGCTTGGTGGCTGAAGTACAGTTTGGGTACCTAACACCATTAAGATCTTATATCCAAACTATCTTTCTTTGATTCGTTCATACACCAGAATGTAAGTCGGGGTGTAGTTTAGATCCACCATATTAGACAGTTCTGGCTTTTAACACACTTTAAACAGCTTGTCAAAGTCAAATTTTGGTGTAATTTTTCCTTTTTTTTGAGATGTGGAGATAGCCATATAAGTCTTCTCATTTGAAGATAATTAATGGTCCGTCCATGTCTGATTTAGTTTTGGTGTCTTCAAATTTTGATGACTCCTCCACTCTGCTATTACGTATAAAGCGAGAAAATTGAGAAAATTGGAGCTTGACCCTACCTCTCCACTATTTGTTTTCAAAAAACATCGAAGAAGGCCATTCGAGCGTTTTGGACTTTCCATTACCCCCCCTTGAAAAGACTTAGTAGCTAAACCCTACAATCATTCTTATGGCTGCTTTCCTTTCCCCATGGGCGGATAATCAGGTGCAGCCGCTCTGCCAAAAGAGTTATTGTGCCCCTAATTCGTTTTAGTCCACTCGACTCGGTTGCATTTCTAGAGAAAAGTGTATAAGTTGGTTGAGAGTTAGCTTCCCTAGTGTGGGTCCATCTAGTTTCACGGCCCCAAAGTACCTCCGCCTCTCCGCTTCCCAAAAGCCCAACTTTATGAAGACTATCTTGGTAGGGATGGATACCAAGGATTTTATTTTTGATGCAACCATAGGAACTCCCACACCTCGGTTTTCGTCCTATGAATGGTTGTTCTAATCCGTCAACAAATTCGTTTCCACTGATCTCAAAGTGGTTCGGCACCCACCTCACTGTGATGCTGCCTTGTTCCGTCACTTGTTTCAGCTTCCTATGGCAATTTAGTACCACTTCAGAATCAAATTTGAGACCCTGTAGATCCTTAATATTTCAACCGATCCATTGTTATGCGAGGAATTTAAAATGCCTTCTGCGCACGTATGGAAGGTGGAGTGGGAGCTCGTTAGGCTAATGGAGTCACCTCCTCTTTCCAAATTGCAATGCCCATGCTATATGGTGTTTTGGAGGCAGCTACGAACCAGCGATGAAGTTCTGGCTTTGATTTGCAAATGTAGGTTATTACAGTCTCCTTGGCATTTTCGTCGTATGGTCTCAATGGCCATCGTCGGCTTCAATGACATGACTCTGGTGATGTCCAAACAAGAAATCCTTTGGACCTTGTTCAAGGTGTTTGCCGCACATCCTCGGCTGGCTTTGTGCTACCAGACTAATGAAGTATAAGTTATAGAAAAATTGAAGAAAATTAAAGCCAAGTCTTGCTGCAAAAAAATGGATGGGCATTATAGGTGCCCAACCACTTTTTTTGCACCTAAGTGAAGAAGGCCATCAGACTCGGGTTTCGTCCTATGAATGGTTGTTCTCGGCCTAGGCAATAAAAGAAGCCCTGGGCTATGTTTAGGACCTCTGCTCCCGTTGCAGAGTATGCGTGCAAAAATATGTGTAGTACAACGAAACCTTGGTGTATACAATTATAAAATTGAATGTTTGCAGTAGAATTGAAACCAGTTATTTATTGATTAAATAAACCATATATTTACAAGTAGCGGTTAAGGTTTTGTATACCGTTCCGGCCATCCCTCCGTGGACCATGCATCACTTGACGTTCCCATCTTTCTTTCCTTAAATTTATTTATTTATTTAGCTGGACGTTATTTGTCGGGAATTCATCGCTTGTTGGCGGGTTTCTGGAACGAAGGTTTTCAGTAAGGTATTCAATTCGGGGGGTGGCACAAAACTTAGTAGTGACGGCCATTGCGTAGTTGTGGTAGATATTAATTATATCTTGTTCACGTTGAGTGTCGAATACTATGTACCGAATAGTATGTCTGTTATGTAGCGGCTAAGTATATGAAGAAGACAAAACAGTTTGTGAATAAATTACTAAAACGGTGCCAGTAGTGTCTATTGCATTGTCATTTCCGTGCTCGTTTACTTGAGCGATAGAAAACATTCACCGTGATTTGGCATTTCTGGGTACGAACTGCCATATCTAAAGCCTGGTCCAGTTCTACTGCGATAAAGGTACACAGTCTTGGGGCTGTTTTTCTAGGAAGGACTTTGAATAAATACTTTACTTTACGCTTATTTTAAACAGACTGTAGATGGAAGCAGCATAGCAAGATGGTATGCTTGAAATAATTTTGGGGAACGTAAAGAAGTCATTGGGAGACAAGTCGGGACAATGTCTGAGTAATTCAACGTTATTATCAGTCAAATAATCTTGCATTGTCATGATCGAGTAGGATGCGACAGTTCTGATTGCTTTTTAGCAACTCCCCAATAATTTGCGGTAAACAAACAGATTAGCAGTTTTGTTACGTTTAAGTGATCATGCAAAATTGTTTCTATTGCAGTCATGTTGTCGATCAAACTTAATCATTTCAAGAACGGCTTTAACATTTTGCGGAACAACAGCCGTTGATGGTCGATAACTGAGACAATCACGTCCAAGTTAGTGCTTCATTATGTCAAGCCTCATCCAGGCTGTGAAGGAGGTCATCAGCTATTTCACTATCGCTGTTGCTAAGAAATTTTTGGTAGAGGTGATCCCTATTTTCGTTCTAGCTCTTCGCAATAGCTCCTTGAAATATGTTGCTTACTACGACCATTGATAAATTGATATATCACTCTTATGGCAGTTTTTCGACCATCGTATGTTTAGTTGCATAATCTGAAAAAAAGTATTTTATCAAGAAATGTTTGTTATGCCTCGCCTTCCTGAATATTCATTTGCGGTTAAAAACTCTAGTAATTGCCGACGAAATACGTCAACGCCCTAAACACGACCACCTGCAGAATGATTTCCGAATGAATAGGATTATGTACTTACAACCTACAAAGAAAACACCTAGGCATTTAAATTTTTGGGCACCTTGCCGGAAATGTAAACTGCAAAGTATGCTACAGCGCAGTCCTCCAAATGCACATCACAACCACTCACTTTTTCTATTTCAACCGATAAAGAAGTGTTTTTTAAATCTTCTTCAAAATCAGTTGCAGTCTCTTCTGTTTCACAAACTCATAAGTTTGTTTCCAATGATGCGCTTCCTAATTCCGTTAACAAATTATCTTCGTCGCTGTGGCTTGATCAGATTGTTTATAGTTACATATTTAAAACTAGTTCTAAAGGTGTGCAGCGTCGGATTTCGATTGTAACCTCCTTTTTTGCCTGAATGAACTAAATCAATTTTCCAGTGCATTTTCGTTTATTCTTCGGATGCAGATCATTTCGTGCCCTTTTAGAACTTCTTCTTTGTATAGGAGTAAAATGCTCGTGATACTATGAGTTAGTCCTTCAAAGCATGGTGGTAATTTAAGTACAACGTTATTTTTATCAATTTTTTGACAGTTCTTCATTAATTTTGAAATTTTACGCAACATACTTCACGCAACTTTCGGGATTATTGTCACCCAATGCAATTATAAACAAAATCGTGTTTTAATAAATTGTTGCGGATACTGTCGTAAACAGCAATAATTTTGTGAGTGCCTACGAAAAAGTAAGGTATGCGACTTCTCATAACTTTAAAGCAGCACAGTTGCTTGGTCGCACACCATTATTCTTGGTTTTAAACCCACCTCTATAATGCGATTTATTGCTGTTGAGACTATGTCTCTTAAACGAAACTGAGTGGTGCTTGAGTTAGCTATAAAATATGCTAGTGGAAATTTCCACGAATCGTGCAAACTCGTAGTAGTATCACAAGAGCATCGGTACCCAATTTTCTTGTGCGACCCATTTCCTGTCCGAAGTCCTCAAAACCTATCATATCCAAATATTTTGAATATTCTATCAATCTATCTTCTATCTTCTTAAAAACTTGTAAGCTGGGGGTGACTTATAATATAGGGCTAAAGCAAGTTCCTGTTGAGTTTTCGTCCACATATTTCTCTCTTGGTAGAATCTGCATTTCCGTCAAGGCCTTTGATTGAGGAGAAATATATTGGATAAATGCACTATTGTATTCATTACAATAGTATCTTTTTGGCTTTTATTGTAGATATGTTAAGCGTCTTCGATAACTTATTTGTTCCCGTACATTTCGTTTTTTTTTTTTTAGTAGAACTGATTTTAGACGATACAGCAGGCATATCGCCAATTTCGTTCAAAACGGGAGGTGTAGCATGTCTTTTTGTTGGTATAGAAGCACTAAAGTTTGAAGTAGACGGTAAATCTTGTCTTGTGTACTGTCTTAAGGAGGAAGATGAAGTGAGTGTAGGGTGCCTTTTCGAAGTGTGCTTCTTTTGGGATGTCTTCTGATATCATCTTGATTAAAATGATCTTCACATGACTTTCGCTTTGATTTTCTCTCTTGGAACGTCTATTAATACTACGTTTCCTGAATTAATAATCCGTTTTTGGAGCAATTCTTTATTCTTATAAGAAATTAAATTGAACTACCAAGTCTTTAAACAGTAAACTAATAATAAATAAGTAAATATATATTCATTTTTCTATTAGATGCCAATTTTTTAGGGATCACTATTATTAGATATATGTTTCTACAAATTGCAAAGATGCTAGAAATGCAAATATGTATAAATCTAAAATCAATTGATAAATAGATTGTGTCAGGATTTTTTATTCACATTTTGCAATTTAAGACCACCTCATGCACTTTATCCCACTTTGATTTCCTTGTCTTGCACACTGATGGATTCGCTGGGCGCTCGTTCACGCGTGCTAGTTAGAACGAGAGCGCCCAAAATCGGGTCGAAAAATATTACATTGAATGATATATCAATTTGTCAATGCTACGACGATCGCGAGTTAGTTTAAAACTTGATGTTTAAACGTCAAATTGACTTTTTCTTAAAAAATAAAACGAACACTTTTTTGAAGACCACAATTTATTATAAAAAAATTCTTGATTAATAATATTTCTTTAATTTTGTTTGTAAATAGAGCTTCAGAAAGAAATATTTACAATCATAGTTATCGTATCACTTAAAATATGCGAGTCATATATTCTGAATTAAATATTTTACAAACAATAAACAACATATTCGCATATTTTAAATATGTTATGTAGAATTTTCACTTATTTCTCATAGAATATAAATTATGTTACTCGAAGAAAATACTCGCGCAGGGCTCTTCTTCGGTCGCACGTCCTCCCGCCGTCAATCCGTCAATATCTTCAAATATACTTCAATTATTGTTTCCTTCAACTCAATACTCTAAAAGACTAGAAGTATAGTTTTTTTTGTATTATCATTATTAATTATTAAACAAATAAAGTACACAATGAAGTAATTACAAAATTAAAATAAATTGAAAACAATTTGACAATTTGCATTAATGTTAATTTAGTAATGAGACGAGATTCCAGTTGAAATTTACGCAACATAGTTGTATTGATTTGATGTTTCTTTATCCCGCTCCATGTAGTCTCGATCAATCAGCGATTCGATACGTTTCTTTAAATCGGCAGGCTGTAAATTTAAAAGCACGAAGAGTTAGGGGAAGAACAGAGGTATAGAAAAAATCAACACACGTACCTTAACCGGAAACTTCAACTGAATATATAATTCGCTAATCAGAAGGTTGTGGCTCAACGTCTTGCGCATCTTCATGATTCTAACAATCGCTGCGTCAATCTGGTACTGCCGATCTTGATACACCCTCTCCTCAGTCGCTTTTTGTTCCTCCGTCTGTAAAAAAAAATAAAAAAATCGAATCAGTTTTAACCCGCCTACTTACAGTTTCTTTCATTTGTATCTGGTTGATCTTAATCCTGAATAATTTGTTAACGAAATCGTTATTAAATCTGAATTTGTCAGCCTCAGCGATGTCCCGTCCTTTAGGGATCTTATTTAATACTCTAGCTTTGCCGCAGGCCAGCGATTGCAGCGTCCTGCGTAACTCGCCGTCTTCAATGTTCGTAGCTGCTTTAATGTATTCGAATCCCAATTCGTCGGCGCTATTGAATAATAATAAAACTAAAGACTGAAACAGCGATACGACGAGCTCCTTGATCCCAGCTTTGAAGTTGGCCCTCAATACGCAATGCCCGAGTGTCGGTTGCCACTGCAATTTCCTCCCGCTGTGCTTGTTGAGGTAAAAATTCTTGAAAACGTCCTGAAATTGCAACATCTGCTCCGGCACCGTTACGTCCATGGGGGTATAAGTAGGCCAATACCCCATCGTTAATATGTTGACTGTCATATCCAACGATATCAGTTTCCTATTGTTAGCGATGTGTTGCCTGAAGGCGATATTAATGTCTTTACTCAGCTCCATATCTTTGAACATCCCTTCTAATTTAGACGTGAATCCGCCGCCGCATTCTTGTTTCAGTTTACTAAGCATGCTCTTCTCGGCGTCCACGCTGGCGGATTTCCCGACTAGCAGGCGTTTGGCTAAGTCTTTTTTGTAGAATGCTTCGAACACGTCCTTCCCGTGAATGAAACGGAATAGAACCATTATTTTATCTAATAATTTCTCTAGTTCTTCCTCGGTTGCCTCCTTGTTACCAGCACGCAATTTAGAGTCCACGAATTTAGCTGTAATCACAAAATTAACCAAATTAAATTTGATACACAATAGGGAGTATTAATTAATAATAAATATTACCGATTAATTCTGCAGGTTTATTAGCTCTTTGATTAATAAAATGCTCAAACGCTTCTTTAAGGGAGTTGCTAAACTTCTCGTTGCGATTAAAACACGTGACAACAATATTATCCATAGCATCCTTAAAATCTAACAGTTCTTGAACCATCGTTCTATCTTTTTCAGGATCTATAACAATAGTCCTCCCACGTTTTTTAATGTAAGCATTAAAAGCACTACATAATTCTGAATGGCCATTTTTAACTCTCCCAAACAGGCTGTATAACAATGACAAATCGGAAATACGTTTTCCTTCTAATAAACTATCCAACCCCTTCTGCAAAATATTAGTAATATGTTCACTAAGTAGTTGCTTCTCTACATTATGTATTAGTTGATATTTAGTGCTCGCATCTAAGTAATGAAGTACGCGTTCGTTCTCTTCAAGGATCCTCTTATCGACGTGAGCTAAGTATTCAGGTACTTCAAGTTCTTGCATCAAACGTTGTCCTTCAGCAGCGTAAAGTCTTTCGGTTGCTATGAGAAATTTCATCTCGAAGGCTTTATCATAAATTTGTAAATCGGTAAGCATACGCAATAGCGATTTTAAGAGGGTCCGATCAACAGTATCCCCTTGCCTCTCTTTCTCGATTAACATTAGGAGACCTTCGACAACGCGGGTTTGCACTAACGTGTATTGTAAAATATACTGTCTGAATAAATCTAAACCAGTATCCCAAATGGACAAGATCTGAGCATTTTGCAGGACGAAAGTTCTATCTAAATAAAGAAAAATACTGCGAATCATTATCATCTGACGACAATGATCAAGCCAGGTTTCGTTCATCTTTTTTAAGAATAAATAGCGATCCATTGATTCGGCTAGGAATTGTTCTATGTTCGCACGAACGTGAGCTTCCGTCAAGCTACGCAGATTCTGATACAGAGTATGTGCCATCTTGTGATTGCACATGTTCTCGACAGCTTGATAGAGCTCCTCGCACGAATATTTATTTGGTTTAGATTTCTGTATGGCGAGGACTGCACTGCGAAGTTTCTCCCATGTCTTATCTGTGTAATCATCAGGTAGTTTAGGTTCGCCTAAAATGTGGTTAATTACGATTAGATGGTTTGCGCTTACTTATGTTTAAACTGTACCTTTCTGATTCTTAATAACAATCTTTTTAGTCCCTGTTGTCTTTATGTTGATGATGTTTACATTACGATTAATACCATTGGAGTTGACAGCCGAAAAGTTGGGCCTTTTGTTTGTGTCGGAGGAGTTATCGCTCATGTTTTCATCAGTTTGTCCAGCTATTCCACCTCGTTTCCTCTTGTTACTGCCGGTAGCGCCTGATATCTCTCCAAGTCCCTTTATATTTGCAGGACAATTGTCCAGTTCTCTTCTATTATGCCTTGACATAGAAGAACATCACAAACAACAGCATTTAAGGTGAACTATAAACTATAAAGTTGTGTATATAAAAGAAACTATCGAATTTCGCTTAAATAGTATTAACAAAATGGTATATCTTTTTTTATATGTATATGTACAAATTGTATGTGTGTATATATATATATCTAAGAACTACGAGCTGTCAAATATTTCTAGTTGAAAATTGTGTTGGTCGCAATGTTTTTCGATGTGCAAAGAACTATAATTCCGCGGGTAGTTTAAACACCCCCCCAGTTACGAGAAATTATAATGTTATCAGTTACCTGACTCCATACGAATCTATAGAGATACTTAAAAACCGAGTTCTATATTTAGACTGTAAGTACTGCGAACTAATAATCTATTTTTCTAATAATAATTACGTAAACAGTACATAGATATAATTGCTGCAAAGCGTGTTTAGCACCTATAATAGGAATATTGATATATTCGTCCAGAAAAATTACATCTCAAACTTTACTTTCACGATAAGAGCATGGCATTTGCTTAATTAAATTATCTAAAAATAGGAGAAGAGAAATCATCGTTTAATGTATGTTGTGGTGAATAAAATTCGAAAACAGATTTATCTATAATTTAATAAACCGCGATTTTTAATTCCTCAATTATAATTAAAAATAAATTAATTATTAAACCATTCCATAATAGAACATGCAGCGCCATCTATAATCGAATAGCGGTTATTCGAGTTTGACCTCTGATTACGTCACTACAACACTGCCACCAACTTTAAGGTTACCACCATACAAGTCACTATTGTTATTATTTGTGTTTGCTGTTATTGCATCTGTTTGGTGATTCAAGCATAATTAACTTATCAATTAAATAAGTGCTCCAGTTTGTAAATATACATTACTATAACGAAGAAACCCCATACGAATAAGTATTTACACCATTTTTTTCTAAATGAATTACCCACCCTAGATATGTACTTTCTAAACTTCCAGGTAAAACACACAAATTCCAATGGATCCCTCACATGATATGTGCAAAAGCTTAATGAAATGGTTCCAGACCCTTGTGGCTGAACGGGCTAGATCTGTGATCGAGATGAGTGACGGTGTCGCTATGTACCACGTCCTGACACAGATTTCACCCGAGCATTTCAGCAAATTAGATTCCAAAATTAAACTAGATGTGGGCTCGAATTGGAGGCTGAAAGTCAGCAATCTGAAGAAGATTAACGAAAGTATATTGGAATTTTACCAGGACGTTGTAAATTCGCAAGTTCTGGATATAGGGAAGCCTGACGTCGTTAAGCTTGGTGAGATGAACGATTTGACACAGTTAGGGAAGATCCTCAGGCTAATATTAG
Source organism: Popillia japonica (assembly GCA_004785975.1). Lineage (NCBI taxonomy): Eukaryota > Metazoa > Arthropoda > Insecta > Coleoptera > Scarabaeidae > Popillia > Popillia japonica. The sequence continues at coordinate 25,685 of SMLS01042337.1, read as the reverse complement.
GTAAGTGGATATCGCTTGTATGCGAAACTTTAGTGATAATTCTAATTCTAATAGGTTGTGCGGTAAACTGTGATAGGAAACAAGAATATATTACGCAAATAATGGCATTAGAGGAGTCCGTCCAGCAGTCTATAATGTTGGCTATACAGCAATTGGAGGAAGTCACCTGTGGACCAGGTCGATCTGGGCTTAGTTTACGCAGTTGGGATACGGATTCCAGAATTATGCGATTAATTAGTGAGTTAGATGCGACAAGTGAAGCTAAAGAAACATTGAATCAACAATGCAGACATCTTGAGCAACAACTACAATCATTACAAGAGGAGAAGCAGGCTTTGTTATCGGAGAATCATGTTTTAATGACACAAATTAAAGAGAAGAATTCAGAGACCATCCCGAGAAATTCGGATAACCGGCGGCAAATGGAACTGCTTAAAGAGGAGATATTCAAGCTTGAAACTATGCGTGATGACTATACAGCCAAGATGTTGGAGCAGGAGAAGCAAATTCATGGATTACAGGAAAAAAATTCTGAATTACAATTAGCTGCTGAAGCTACTAATCGTTTAAAAGATGAAGTGGATGCTTTGTCGGAAACTGCTGATAAAGTACAAGCTTTAGAGACAGCGTTAATGTCATATAAGAAGAAATTAGAAGATTATACCGATATAAAAAAGCAATTGAAAACGTTAGAAGATAAAAATGTTGAATACCTCCAATTAAACATGAAATATGAGGAGGAATTTAAGAAACAGAATGTGTGGAAGAGTCAGTCTGAAGTATACAAGAACCAGGCAGCTGAATTGCAGCAGAAATTAGACGAGCAAACGCAGAAATCAGATAAAATTTTATTTTTAAACAAGAATTTAGAGTCAAAATACGAAGCCGTTCAAGCTGAGAAAGACAGGTTGGTAAAAGAAAGAGATATGCTACGGGAGGAGAATGAGGAGTTAAAAATCGGGCATAAAACCGAGAAAGGGGGCGCGGCTATGGCTCAGGAATTAATACCGACTGAGATGAAGGAACGTTTGAGGTTCTTGGAGAAAGAAAATTCCACTTTGAGGAGCGCTAGCCAGGATGTTATCGCCAAACAGGCTTTACTCGATGACGCTATGAATCGCATTAAAAAATTGACTGATACCAACCGCGCTTGTAATCAGAAGGTCTTGGAATTAGAAGCTCAACTTGAAGAGCAATCTAAACCGAAGGACCAGCAGTATATTCCCGTAAAAGAACACGAGCAGAAAATTAATAATTTACAGGAAATTCTCACCGCTAAAGAGAATGAATATCAAATTTTAAACGCTAAGTATATGAGGAACGTTGAGAAAGCCAAGGAGGTGGCTAATTCGCTAGATATAAAGAGTAACGGCAGCATAGAGTCGATTCATTCGAACAGTATGAAGGAGCACGAGGAGAAGCTGATTACCAGCGCATTTTATAGACTGAGCTCGAGCTGCCACAGGGAAGCTGTGGACGAGCGATTAGCCGTGCTAAGCGCTGGGCAAGGGCAATCGTTTTTGTCTAGACAGCGACAACCTACACCTCGAAAACCGGTTACACCCTTTAAGTCTAAATAGCTAGGTGTGAACGGTTTTCTTATCTAAGTTGTTTTTATCGATGTATTATATGTGTATTAAGGTATACACAAACTGTTAAACTATTAGTTATAAACGAGCTCATTCTTATGTCAATTTTGTAAATAAAAATAATCAACTTCCATATCAGATTTTTAGAGAGCTATTATATATTAATTATTTAATTGTTTGTACCCCTATGTAAGATAATGGAAATAAATAGCTACCTAATGTATTATAAATTGTGATTTATTGCTGTGGTTGCTGAATATTTTTAAATTTAAAAATTTTCCCGCCATATTTTGACAGAAGAATGACAGCAGAAAATGTTAGGTTATGGTGATAGTGTATTTGCATACGTAGAAACGTCAGTAGGACCCAACATATTAATAAATTAAAATAAGGAATGGATGACGAAGAACTAACCAGGTACTCGATAAATAACACATTTAGTAAAGATTTCCCTAAATAATTTCATTATAGATTAGCTGCGCAAGAGTTACTGCGGGATGCAAAGAAATTTATGGCCCAACGAAATGCAGAATTCAGGGCAACACAGCTGAAAACCCCAATGAAGCCTAATAAAGTATTCCTTAGCAACACTATAAGGAATGTAGTGTCATATAATAAAACTAGAAAAGGAGGTGCACCTCGACAGGATGATAACGCTAAGGCGAATGTTGAGAACAAATTACGAGATAAAAAAGAGGAGGCTAAACGGAAACATTGATTAATCTAAATTTAGTTTTAAAATCAAATACATTTATTTGAAATTGTTTATAAAATTTTTAACAGAAACTGTTGGTATTACTATCATAATTTATTAGATATATAAATTAGTTTATGCAGTTGGGATACAGATTCTAGAATTATGCGAATCATGTTTTAATGACACAAATTAAAGAGAAGCATTTAGAAACCATTCCAAGGAATTCGGATAACTGGCAGCAATTGGAACTATGTGACGATTATAGTGCCAAGATATTAGATCAGGAGAAGCAACTTCATGGCTTAGAGGAAAAGAATTATGAATTACAATGTACTATTGGATCTACTAATCGCTTAGAAGACGAAGTGGATGCTTTGTCGGAAGCACAAGCCTCAGAGACCGCATGAATATCATATAAGAACAAATTAGAAGAATAAACGTTGAATACCTCCAAATGAAATGAAATAAGAGGAGGAATTTAAGGAAGAAAATATGTGCAAGAGCCAGTCAGAAGTATACAAGAACCAGGCAGTAGAATTGTAACAAAAATTAGACGAGCAAACACAGAAATCGGATAAGATTTTATTTTAAAATCGAATTGATTTATTTTAAATAATTTAAATTGTGTTTAAAGTATTTTAAAACGAAAACTGATTTAGACTGTATTTAGTGTCTGGGAAATTAATATTTTTAATTAATAAAATAGGAATAATTAGATTTGGTACAATTTTCCTTTATTTGAAAATAAAACAAAGAATTGCAGGAATCTACTTTATCATGTCAAATATGACAGATGAGAATGGAATGGACAAGAATATCATCATGGTCTTAAACGTCAAAATAATTTCTCCTAATATAATCGTTTAAAAAAGATATAAAATTATAAATTTAATTGTCTACATACATCTCATTTAAACTCGTTTCTTCTTTGTGTTTTGTGTCTTTACCTCTCACCATGGATTTCGTCGAAACGTAAGTTATAAATAACAGTTTTTAACCTCCAATAATCCTGAAAATAACTCTTCCAGAGAAATAAACGGTACCCATACAGCTACGCCTAAAGTAAATTATAACTGGGTGGATGTAACTAAAGAATTCGTCGTGTCGGTTCGAGATTTAGAGCTAGGCGAACTTCTACATGATGATCTATTCGGGTTGTTCGAAGCTATGTCTGCTATCGAAATGATGGACCCCAAAATGGATGCCGGAATGCTATGTAATCGTGGTACGAAGAAAGTGAAGACTTTCGAACAGACCGTACAGGTTCGATTCAATTTCCGTATTGTTTAATATAATTGAATAAATTTTATAGGAAGGTTCGTTAAAGCTGGTTAATTTGGAAAATAAGGAGCTCATTGGTATCATCGATATGACACTAGCTTGTATCGTTTCGTGGTTAGAAGGGCATTCCTTGGCGCAAACAGTTTTTACTAATCTCTATTTACATAACCCGTATTTAATAGAGGATCGAACGTTGAAGGCGTTTTGTTTAGCCGTTTATAAATTATTGGAAATTATAAAGGAATATATACATAAGTGAGTTTGATTTTATTTATTCTAATGCGTGCTTTATACCTACATATTTTACTCCGAATCTAAGGGCTATGGTTTATGAGGAGGAGGACTTCCAACCTATGCAATACGGATACCATTTAAGTCCTGATATCTCGGAGCAGCGTATTATCGGGATGCTGAGGGAAGTCGAGGAGGAGCTGCATAAGAAGACGCAGAGTATTTGTACTCGCGATACCAGGGAAGTAAGTATTATCACTTACTATTACATATTTTACTTACATCGATTTTAAAGTATAGGTGGATGAATTGGTTGCTCTGTATTCAAGGATAAAATTTGTTAGAGTATTATACCAAGTATTGACTATGTTGATTCAACGTAAAGAAGACGTGCCTGTGATAGTCGACTGTCATCGTCTCCTAGCCGCTGCTTCGGATATGTTGTTTATCATGAAGAAAACCGTGAATCTAGGTATCCAGCCGAACCCTGGTAAAATTCTGTCGCAATTACACCATTCTGTACAGATTTATTTCTATCGTAGGTGAGAATTCAAAATTAATGGGGTTCCAACCTTTCGTTAATCAAAGGCTGTTACCACCGACCTTTCCTAGATACACCAAAATTAAGCCGAGGAAGGAAGCACTGCTTTATTTCGAAGATATGATTGAGAAATTTAAATGCTTATCTAAGATACAATCGATCGTGTTCTTACATCAAGCATTAGTGGGTATTATTCTGTTTTAATTTACTATTTTTTACGAAGTTATCCTTTTTTGAAGGACTTTTTTATCGAATTTAGTAAAGGTAGTCCTTGCATCTTATCACGATCAGCATTGCAACTGCTGTACATTGGAAGCAGCACCATACTTACGACTTCAAACTTTATGATGTTGAAGGACATCCTTAGGGATGCCGCGAAGCAATTTATATCACCACCTGCGTTGACCTCGAAAGCTATTTTGCACAATAATCAGCAGGTAGGATCTAATATGATTAAATTTGATTTAAGTTAATTGTGGCAAATCTTGAAGGGGAAGCTGTATGTCGATACATTCTTCACGCATTGTACGCGGCCTTTTGCAAGTTTCCTACAATTGTGCGGGCATAATAGGGCAAGGCAGCGAGATAAATTAGCTCATTTACTCGAGGAATTTTCAGCACTCCAAGACGAAGCTGAAAGGGTCGATGCCTATTTGCATAATATATCATTAAATTTCTCTCGGCCTCATCTAGCTTGTTTCGGAACTTGGATATTGTATCACACGCTGAAGATAATGATAATGTACCTATTATCTGGTTTCGAGTTAGAGTTGTATAGCGTACATGAATATTATTACATTTATTGGTAATTTATTTTCGAAAGGAGTCGTGATCATTAATTTCTGCGTATGTAATTTGTAGGTATCTATACGAGTTCCTCTACGGTTGGTTAGTTTCCGCTCTAACTCGGGCTGACACTTTCCTAATCGAGCAGGAATTGATAACTGAGGTGCAGAAATCCGGGAAAGGCACCAATAAGAAGAGGAACCGATACAAGAAGAAATCTAGACCTTATAATCGGGATATCTTGTATTACCAAGCTTTACAAAATATGTGTGGCGGGTATTATAAGGTCCGAACGTCTTTAAACATTACATTCTTGACATACCTCGATTAATTTTCCAGGCTTTAATGGGATTTAGAATGGACGGCAAGCTAACAATGCCGCACCCCCAATTCGATAGCGAACAAGTGCGTTTCGAACACAGATTCTCCCCATTTCAAAATCTGCTAACACCGCCACCGGTGCAGTATCCCGAGTTTCGAAATTTGACATCCCCAGGGAGGTACCAACAGCAACCGGTGGATAGTATGTATCTATACATAGCTGGATGTAAGCATTTTCATCAGGCCAAACAGTTATTTGAGACGATATCACCATTAGATGGAGAAGTATGTCCCCGATTTAATTAAATTATTAGGATTTGTTTGAATTTCCGTGTTGCAGATCCCGGAATTGTTGAAAATATCCAAAACCAACTTCATCGTCCTCAAATTATTAGCAGGAGGGCATAAAAAGGAATCGAGTATTCCGCCGGAATTCGAATTTAAAATTAATAAGCATTTCCCCATATTAAAACTGCCGTAATAGGTATTACCATGTAAGAGAGAATAAAATAGAGTAAAACACGAATGTAATTCTAAGACTTTTTTATTTGTATATTACTCCCGCTTGTACCTTGAAAAGATTTCTTCATATATCTACTTTTTACCCAATAATATTTCTTCTTCCTAGGCGATTTTGCAGGCGATGGGGTTTTCTCGTCGCGGCGGATTACAGCGGCCGGCACCCGCATCGATTTCGTGTGATATTTGAAGACGTTAGCGTCTAATTTATTAACAGGGATATCCGGGTAATTCTCCTGCAGTTTTTTCGCTCGTTGCTTCTTCAACATCTCGATCGTTTTTATCTTCTTGTTACTACTCAGCATTTTCGGATATAATAAACGCATTAACACCTATAATCCCATTTTAATATAAAACAATAACATCCTCGACGTTAAAAGCTTACTTTAGTCCATTCGGGCACTCCATTTGGAGTGTACAGCAATTGCCAGTAGGGGAAACCTAAATGTGCAACGGCCATCCGGAAATACATGGTGAAATTGTCGGCTAAGTAATAAAATTTCATATCCGCCGTACACAACCATATAGTAGGAATAAATCTGCTGTTTAAATACACTACACAGACTTTACAATCGTCTTCTAACTTACATATCTCGAACACCTTACTATTATTGCCTAATTTTAATTTATACCTGACACCATCGAGTTGAACGCCAGGATCGACTTTCGTCTTGTATCCCACGATTTGACACAATTTATTTAGGGGGTATATCTCAATTTTACCCGTTACAGACACCCGATTCACTAAAAACATCCTGATAGAAGTTATAGCGTTATTAATTTAATTATTACTCTCGTAAGTGCAATGCCACTGATAAAAGAATCCATCCGAGGAGGTATAAAAGTTCCTGAGATCCTCTGGAAGCAATATCCCGTGTTTCTGCTCCCAGGCGCAAATTTCGGAGTGTGCTACTGGTAGGTATCTAGTGAGGTGTCTCTTCCTTATCCCAAACTTTCTATGATGTTCTATAAGTTGTAAATAAAATTTATAATAATACAAATTCGATTTAATAATTGATTACCCAGAATTTTCGGTATTCCTAATAGTAAATTGTAATAAAACGAATCTGTTGAAATTGTTTCTACGACGAAATCCATATCGTAAAATGTGATATTATTTATACGTTACTATAGCAACGATAACTCCTTGTGGCGCTATCTATCGCGCAGTAGTCCAAACTCGATATTATCGACTAAAAGAATGTATCTGCAATACTGCCGCATCACAGAAATCTGCAATTTAATACATGATGTATCATCATGATTATTGTTATATTACGTAAAATATTTCAGATTAAATTATTATTATTAATAATAATTTATTTAATGTTTAAATCCATGTATTATCGCATTAAAAACTACATTTAGATAATAGCAATGACTCGGTCGGTAAAGCAGATTGATGTTCGGTCGCCGAAACAAATTTTAAAATGTCATTGAGATGAATTTTCTCGAAGTCGTTTTCAGTAAGTTTTTCGCGTTAATTACGAGTGTTTAAGTGATTAAATCGACAATTAACATCTACTAACGACTTTAATCGGTTTGTGCTTCGAGATAATCGGTTATTTAACAGTAAAATGAGCCCGCGGAAAAAAGCTGCCATCATGGAAATGTTTGGAGTTCCTCTAGCCAGTAGAGGGTAGGTGCAAAATCATTCTTTTTAAACTAACATATCCGAATGTATTGCGGTCGCATAAAGATGTAATTACGCTCCCAATAGTTAGAAATAATTTGGTCGAGGTGCTGTGGTCCCAATCCTCCAAAAATTCCTGGATCCGATTTTCGTAGAATGCATTTCATTCTGGTACTGATTATTGCTCGAAAGCCACATCAAATGCAAGGCTTTCTGAGCAACAATCAAAACCACAAAGAATGGAGTCGAAGTTGCGCCTCTTCGTTGCGGTTGATGGTTTGGTTATTGTTTGCTTTGGACTCTATGAATTTATCTCAAAGCAATACACTCTCCATTGTAACATACTTAAGTAGGAAGAAAAAAAATTGTCTAAACTTACTCGATATTCGTTTGGAGTTGGGCGGTGGTAGCGTCGCTGAAACTAAAAGAAAGTTTATTAGAGAAAATTGAATGTAGAACTTGCGTTGATATAGGGTAACACTAGGTTGTGGTAAAAACTTTTCTAAGTCCACAAACACCTCTTCTGCAGAGAGCTGTAGAGGGTTGTGTCTGGCTTGGTGTTCGCGAAAGCACTGCTCCAAGCAGACTGTGGCGTTCCAAGTTATGTGGATCGGCCATGGTGGTGGTAGATGTAGACAAAATGCTGAATAAATAATATCTAGCCCCTGTCATTTACTCTGGAGAAGTGGAAAGATAATATGCAAAATTTACCCATTTCACTGTGACACCGTCTGGTTAAAAATATATTGGGATGTAAATGCAGCCACGTCAATCATAGTTAACTATTTCATCGAGTAGCCCATGATTTTGTAATTGGGTTAGACAGTGACAAGGTTTCTGCATTTGGTGTGTATATCCTGATGCAATTTTAATCATTTCAATCAATTTTGCAATTAGGAACGTATATGCATCTCCTCTTAGCCGGTTATTTTTGGACGGTTGATATAGGTGCTAAATTGGAGCGATTGATTTCGGAGTTTAACTCGTCTCCACATACAGGGGGACTGGGGCAACGTTCTTAATTAGAATTATCCAGAAAAGGGGCCTTACATTATTAAAATTAAAATAAAATAATCTTACCTATTAAAATTAAAATTAAATTAAATTAAAACAAACTAGACCAAGCTTGAAATATGCAGTTTCGAAACGGCACCGCTTGTATCCCTAGTGGTGGCTATTTTAGTTAGTTTCGTACAGTTGGACATAAACGGACTTTTGATTGTAGCATGCACCCTCGTGACTGGCTAACCCTCCGTATATCCACGTCGGAAACTCCGCCCCTATTTTCTAAATGAAAATGGTGGCTAGATTTGAATATTAATTACGAAATATTATTTTTATTCCGATTATTAAATTGCGAATTTTCCGCGGGGATGGCGTGCGGATTCGCAGGTATTTTTTATACCTGGAACCGTGGAGGGAACCCGCACAAAAGCGGGATTACGATATCCCTTTTTTACCTTTTTTATTTATTTTTTTTTAACCGGAAAAATTTATTTTAACAAAATCACTATCCGCACAGGAGGAATTAGCACTAAATCACTAATTTTTAGGATGAAAATTAAAAAAAAAATTGACGGAGTCACGTACACATAGAACTGATTGCGTCAATGAAATCCGAAGTACTAATGGTACAAGCACATTTACTCTTAAAAAATCATCCGTTAAACCATTTTGGAAGGGTGATACGACCCCCTTCTTTATGTAGTTACCCTTACCTGATGCTTCCCGTATGTGCTCCTTCAAAAAAGAATTGTATAAAAAAAACTTTCTATCAAATCTTGAATTTAGGTCAGACCTTTTTATTTAAAAGGAACAACATCGTATAATTATGTTTACCTATCGAAAGGGGGTGAAATTTTGAATTTTCGGGAAATAAAATAGTTGGAGATTTAATCCTAATATGTCGCTTATATTCATGTGGAAATCGTTACTTACAGTTTATATAGTGCAAAATCCTGTTATCCTGTCTAAAGTTTCAAGCGCTCAATTAAAATTGTATCCCACCTATGTATGTATGTATATATGTATAGGATGTCGGGATTGCATTAGTTTATATTTAAATATTTTAATTTACGTTTTTAAAACTATATTTGGCTGTCAGGCCATCTCTTGTCTAGCTTTTCAGGATTTGAATATTTCAACCTCATCTTTCTAAGTGCAAATTTCTCATTATTTTAAGTGCTCGACTGAGTTAGACTAGTCTAAATATGCATCTAATGCATAAATGTTAATTAAAATCGCAATTTTCCCTACAAAATAAAACTAAAATAAAACGGGAGAAGATGTAACATCCCTTTAACATCCCTTATAGGGTTATGTATCGAATTTAACGATTAAATGCGTTGCACGAATTAAAATCAACAGTGCTACTTACAATTCTCCCAGCGATAATTTTCCCAATTTCAAATCACGTTTTAAACTGCAAAATTTAAACAAATTCACCTCCTAACATGCCACTAGCACATATCCTATGTGAGTCACAGGATGAAGATCTAGCATTACTGGAGGAACCCTTATATCATGCATGAAAAAGGCTCTGTTTGATGTAAGGGGTAGTTTTAGGTTTTATATAAAATAAAACGTAGGGATGGTGTTCCGATTTAAAACGGTTTAAACAAGATTATTTATTTTTTCGTTCCTGAGAAGGAGGGGGTGCAGATTTTGTTTATCAATCTTAATTGGTGTAAAATCGAATAAATTAGGACCCATAGAAATTTATTTTATTATTATTATTATCATGATCTAACATGAGCTAACAGACAAAAATGCATTACCTTATATTATATGCAACTATACATACAATACACTTAATTTTATATTATTCTATTTTAGAAATATCTACAACAACATAATCTAATTTTTTTAACGATATAATCACGCTCACGTCACCAAACAACAACAATAACAACTCGAACAAACCATTTTACAATTTCAATATTGTTTCTATAATCTGTCAAGGTGTGATATGATACATGCATATATACAGGGCAAGGATTGTGACATTCTGTTTGGCGTGAAATTATTCGTAAAATGGAAATTTTAAAATCGGCTTATTTAAAATTTTTTAATTTCATTCACGGCAGATTTATTGCCAGACTATTATCGATTAAATTTCTAAATTCTAATCTAGTACGAGGATTGAATTAAAATTGTTTTAGTTCATTACTTAATGAACTAATACTACAGTATCGCTTGGGAGCTTTCAGCGCAATCAAGAGCGAAATATCGGTACACCTAGATTGTATTGTATTTAATTTTGATTAAATTAATTAGGATTTATTTTAATTTTTATGCGTGTTAAAAAGAATTGGCGATTTGGTGCAGGACTTTCCATGCTTTGGTGTGCAATCTGCTTTGAGTCAACGTTCTTCTCTATTCTGTTGAGAATCAGTCTTTCATAAAGCTCAAACAGATGATAAAAAAGGGACATTTTTTGGAAGTCATGATCAAATGAGTAAAATAGAATTCCACCTCTAAATCCTTTTGGATGTGGACGTTTTCTTTTCCGTTTTCCAACTACCACCATGATGGGATACTACTCCTGGAGAATTAAACTATTTATGATACGATAAAATTATTTAATTCGAAGAAGAAACGGTAGACGATGTTGCTGATGTTGTGGTTTAGATTCGGACGTTTTTCGACTTTAGAATTCCACCAAAAACATTGTTTTCGATCTTCTAAATGGGAAACGATGCAATATCTCGTTGGTTCGTGCAATCCGCAGGTCGAAGAGGCCTCTATTTGGCTCTCTTTTCCGATTAGTAAATTGCCCGTTTGAGGGTAACATGAGCTTTGCTCGTTGGAATGCAATTTGTGCTGAGGATGTTGCCCTGCAAGAATTCCGATGATTATTAAAATGTTTTAGGCGCATTTCTTTTTATCTAGTGAAGGATCTAAAAAAATAAGCGATAATAGATTTGTTAGATATATTAGCCAGGAGTACCAACACCTAGATTACAATTAATCAACACAAGACAAATTCGTTTCCGGTTTGCGGGAGTATCATACCTTATACCTCAATAAATACTAAAAACTCAAAAAATCATTCAACCTTACATCTAACCTCTGGACTTGAAGTGGCAAACTGACAAATCCGTCAGCGGGTGTATGCCTTCGATACTTTCGAAACCATCGATATCTGGCGGTGGTGGTTGATCACCACGGAGGACATAGGAGGCTGTGTGAGGATAATTGTTCGATTTTTAATTTAAATTTAATATCGCAGAGTTGACCCGACGTTAGAAGAGATTTTAGACTTTTCGAGGAAATCTTCTAATGTGGAATCAACTCTGACTGGGTTTGATTGATATCCTGTAATTCTCTCGAATAGCTCGTATTAATATGAAAATGTTGGCAAACTAAAATCGGCTTACCTCTAGGATTCACACTATATCGGTCTCTATACTCGCCGGAAGTGCTTAGAATGAAATTACCTAAAGATAGAACGAATCAGTTTTGAATCGATTCCGATTTATTCGAATTTACAGATTAGAACCGCTGCTATTGTCGAGATTATCGCTGATGGAGAGAATGGTCCTATTCTAGCCATTTAAAAAAAAAATGGAGAATCCTATCTTTCCTTTTGTGTTAGCACATCCTGATTTAGAAAGAAATAAAATTGAGAGCCAATAAAAATTGCGTTCTAGCACCAGAAACTTGTTTTTGTTTCTATCGTCTAAATGGAAAACGAAACGCAGGTCTAAGAAGCATCTAATTGGTTCCTCCCAGGATGACACCAGTGATTTTGTTCGCAGGAATCTAATTTATTTGAGAAGATTCTGGGTGATTATTAAAATGTTTTAGATGCAATTTTTCTTAAATCTAGTAAAGGTTTAGATATAAGATAAGAAAACTAGTTTTTAGGGTTTGCAGGAGTATCAGCAACAAATACTAAAATCTTAAAAAAATCATTCAATCTTGAATCAATCTATAATTTGTTAGCCCTCTACTAGGCTACGTCCAATGCTTTCTGTTCAGCTAGCCATAGGTCGGATTTTACTGGAGCCACCCCAGTTCTGATGCGGTTAGGCATTTTTCAGGATCTCCAGTCACTAGAAACACCGTTTGATAAGTTCTCTCTTGACGGGTAGTGGGAAGGAGATTCTCTCTGGTTGGGTCGCACTTTTATTGTTAGCAAAATATTGAAAGCTTCTCTGTCTCATTTGTGATGGATCAGTTTCCTCATTAGGAAAATTCGTGTTGATGATATTAAGCCTGCGCTTTGCCTGTCTCAAATTCAGGGGAAATCCACTCAGTTGAGTTTTGGTAGGGTTGGGTTTTAAAGAAGTCTTACATCCAATTTCTGTACTTGAAGTGTGATACTGGCAAATCCGCCAAGGGTATAATTTGTCGATTTTTAATTTAAATTTAACATTGCAGAAATGATTCCACGTAAGAAGATTAGTATTAGTAAAAATGTTCCTATTCTGGTAATTTGTTTTTCCTTTTGTGTTAGCACATTCTGATTTAGGAAGAAATAAAATTGAGAGACGCTAAAATTGTGTAACATTCTACATAATTGATTCTAATCAAAATATATTAAGAAATAATAAAAAATTAAAATAAAATAAATAAAAAAAAACGAAACCAAGCTAGAAGAAAACCGTTACGTTCCTCGTGAAAAGGATAACAGGGTCACCACGGATGGTGTGCTTGCAACATTATCGCGTATCAAAAGGGTGGGTTTTAGGGGTAAACTTGCACATCTCCATTATGCGGACTAACCCCATTGACGATTTCATCCCATTGCGGCGACTGTACCCCTGTCGACCCCGTTTTTTCGTATTTTTTCCTCCAGCCTTTTGGATGCTTTACAATCGCGATTAAAACAAGTATCCGAGAGGGGTTGAAAACTTGCCCAGGTGCGTACAGCTTCACTCCGCGCCCTGTCGCACAGGGACACAGGGCACCGCATTTTTAATGGGTTAAAAACGTAATATGACGTTGCAGAAGTTGGATTTTTACGAAAAAATCGACGTAAGAGTTCGCATCTGTCTCCTCGCCCGTTTAAGAGGGGGTCATATATCGATTTTAAATTTAAATTTGTTTATTATTAATGGGCGATAGTTTAAAAATATTTGAAGGAATTTTGACGGCATCTCGCGGCGGTTAAGTGAAGGTTTAAGTCAAGAGGGTTCAAGCTTGCGCGTATGGGTGGCGCTCTAATTGGTTTTGTTTTATTCTTTTACAATTCATTATTAATGTGGATGTAAATTATTATTTTTTAATTAAAAATTAATTAAAATTGCAACACATTATTGCGTCTAATGTGGTCGGGTTTGACGAATTTATTTAATTGAGTTGAATTGGAACGAAAATTCCGGATGTGTTGCCTCTGTATATGTTTTATCATTTTGTGGACCTCCTACACAGAACAGGATGAGAAGAACGGCCTGATAACGAGTTATAAAATGATAATTTTATGTATGCATGAATCAAATTTATTCCCCAATAATAAAATTACTAAAATTTATTTAGATTTTTATTGAAGGCTAGGCCTAGCTCGGGATATAATTAAGATAAATAAGGTGTTATCTCTTGTGTTTACAATACGGCTGTGCTATTAAAATTAGATAAAAATCGAGTCAGTGGCCTCATTTTGATAATAGAATCCTCGGCTAGAATCTATTAAACACTGAATTAGAATAAAATATTACCATCTAAGATGTAGAAAGAATGAGAAAAACGATCTCCTAACAAAGTCGTAAGGAGCTACAAGTGTTAAACACATGTTATATAAATAGTGGGATACGAGGAAATAAATCGGTTTTTCTCCTTCTATAATCGTTCTAATTCGTTGAAAATCAACTTAAATCCGCTAAATCCCCCCAAAAAAGAATAATTTTTAAAAAATTTTAAAGTGAATTTTAATTTATCATCGCGTATACCATGCGATACTGTTTGTAGGGAGTACGATTGTCAGAGGTAACGGCAGGGGCATACACTGTCTGAGAAAACAGAGTTAAAGCAGAACAGTCATCTGGTTATATGTGTTTAAGGCATCGGCCTGGATAAATAATATATTTCGTATGTATCTACGGAGCTTCGTAAAGTTTTAAACCAACATTGATATAGTGTGTATCGCTATATTCGATTTATATATTTTGCACGGCATTTAACGCAGTTATTCGTGTCTCCCCGCATACACCCGTGCTATTTTGGATAATTTCAAGAAGAAGAATACGGAAATAATAAAGGAGGAACATGGCATTCATGTTTAAGTCGCTTTAATACACAATTAAAGTCGATTTAAGATCGGTGAATATTGAAATCCTAGCTTGGTGAGTATAGAGATTGATTTTTTATTTTCGTCTCGTTTAGTTTTGATTTTTTCGGTTTTCCGGCCTCGTTTCTACTCTAATACAAATATAACACATAATAGATTAAGATTACTTTGGAATTCTCGGAACTACTCAAAGAGGAGTATAGTTTCATATGCTGATGCCATCGTTTTATTGCTTTATACATCATTTTTTATATTTCCTTTATCTATCATTGAGGATATCAGCGGAAATACAATTTTTTTAATATTAAATCTCCTTAACGTTATATAATTTATTTTGTCAATTTAATTTGTAAAAAAAATAGTGTGCTTATTTTTTTTTTAACGATAATCTCTAGTTCCAAAAGGTTACAAGTTCATACACTATTCGTTACACATTTAAAAAGAAATTAGAACGTTACGCAATTTTTATCGCCTCTCAATTTTATTTCTTTCTAAATCAGGATGTGCTAACACAAAAGGAAAGCTAGGATTCTCCATTTTTTTTAAAAAATGACTAGAATAGCACCATTCTCTCCATCAGCGATAATCACGACAATAGCAGCGGTTCTAATCTGTAAGTTCGAATAAATCGCAATCGATTCAAAACTGATTCGTTCTATCTTTAGGTAATTTCATTCTAAGCACTTCCGGCGAGTATAGAGACCGATATAGGGTGAATCCTAGAGGTAAGCCGATTTTAATTTTCCAACATTTTCATATTAATACGAGATGTTCGAGAGAATTACAGGATATCAATCAAAACCCGACCTGTCAGAGTTGATTCAACATTAGAAGATTTCCTCGAAAAGACTAAAATCTCTTCTAACGTCGGATCAACTCTGCGATATTAAATTTAAATAAAAAATCGAACAATTACCCCCACACAGCCACCTATGTCCTCCGTGGTGATCAACCACCACCGCCAGATATCGATGGTTTCGAAAGTACCGAAGGCATACACCCCCTGACGGATTTGTCAGTTTGGCACTTCAAGTCCAGAGGTTAGATGTAAGGTTGAATGATTTTTTGAGTTTTTAGTATTTATTGAGGTGTAAGGTATGATACTCCCGCAAACCGGAAACGAATTTGTCTTGTGTTGATTAATTGTAATCTAGGTGTTGGTACTCCTGGCTAATACATCTAACAAATCTATTATCGCTTATTTTTTAGAACCTTCACTAGATTAAAAAAAATTCGCCTAAAACATGTTAATAATCATCGGAATTCTTCCAGGGCAACATCCTCAACACAAATTGCATTCCTGCGAGCAAAGCTCATGTTACCCTCAAACGGGTAATTTACTAATCGGGAGGGAGAGCCAATTAGAGGCCTCTTCGACCTGCGGATTGCACGAACCAACGAGATATTGCATAGTTTCCCATTTAGAAGATCGAAAAAAATGTTTCTGGTGCAATTCCAAAGTCGAAAAACGTCCGAATCTAAACCACAACATCAGCAATATCGTCTACCGTTTTTTCCCCGGGTAATCCCCCAACTAAATAACTTCATCGCATCACAAATCGTTTAATTTTCCAGTACTAGAATCCCATCATGGTGGCAGTCGGAAAACGGAAAAGAAAACGTCCACATCCAATTCGATTTAGAGGCGGAATTCCATTTTACCCACTTGATCATGACTTTCAAAACTTTCAGGCCGGCCGCCATGTTAATCGAGAGGTCTTACGATTTCGGTAAAACTTGGCAGGTACAGCTTAGGCTCTAATTAATTTAATCAAAATTAAATACGATACCATCTAGGTGTACCGATATTTTGCGCATCACTGCGCCGAAAGCTTCCCGGGAATCCCCGAAACAACACCAGAAAATTTAACAGACGTCGTGTGCGAATCGCGGTATTCGGGGGTTTCGCCCTCGACGGACGGCGAGGTCATCTACAGGGTGTTGATTCCGAACGCGAAAATTGATAACCCCTATTCAGAGCGAGTGCAAAATTTGTTGAAGATCACTAATTTGAGGATAAATTTCACTAAATTGCACACATTAGGTGATGATTTATTGGATAAAAGGGAAGAAATACAGGTAGGTGGATATTGAAATTAATTCTTCGATTTTAGTTCTAAATTCGGCCATTTTTTTAGGAGAAATATTATTATGCCATCTCCCACATGATCGTCCGCGGTTCCTGCTCCTGTTACGGCCATGCTAATCGCTGTCTCCCGCTACCAGGAACCGAATCCAAACCGGATATGGTTCATGGTAGGTGTGAATGTACCCACAACACTAAAGGGAGGAATTGCGAAAAATGCGAGGATTTCTTTAACGATTTCCCGTGGGGACCCGCCGTCGGGAAACAAACTCATGCGTGCAGGCGTAAGTTCTCGAATTAAATTTTGAAAACAAAATTTATTCATTTCTCACGCACAGAGTGTAATTGCAACAACCACGCAACCAGTTGCCATTTTGATTCGGCGGTCTACGAAACTTCAGGGAGAGTGAGCGGAGGCGTTTGCGACGGATGCAGGCATAATACTACGGGAATCCATTGCGAGCAATGCAAGCCTTTCTTCTACAGGGATCCTCTAAGAGATATCCAAGACCCGGAAGTTTGCCAACGTAATAATCTTGAAATTTAAATATTTTTAAATAAAATTTTATCTCCGATAAATATTGCAGCTTGCGATTGCGATCCTTACGGCTCGTTAGACGGCGGAATCTGCGACTCAATTACGGACAATTCTAACAATTTAATAGCGGGAAGTTGCCATTGCAAAACTAACGTGGAAGGACGGAGATGCGACTCTTGTAAGGGTGGTTTCTGGAACTTCACCATGGAGAATCCAGACGGCTGCCAGCCTTGCACCTGCCACATCTCCGGAACAATTCACAATCAGGGATGTGACGTGTGGACTGGGGAGTGTACTTGCAAGCGTTATGTTACCGGAAAAGATTGTAATCAATGCTTGCCGCAACATTGGGGATTATCTGAGAAGCAAGATGGCTGCGCGCCTTGCAATTGCGATCCCGGCGGCTCCTACAATAATGATTGCGACGTGATAACCGGCCAATGCAAATGTAGGAATTATATGACCGGGCTGACGTGTAATATTCCGAAACAACAATATTTCACTGCTAGCTTAGATTTCCTCTTATACGAGGCGGAGGACGCTAACGGATCACCAGTGAGTCAAGTTTTTGCGGGTGCGGATTCGTTATTATTATTTTAATTTTATAGAATTGCCAGGTTGTAATCAGGGAACCGTACAGAGACGGCAGGCCGGATTCCTGGACGGGAACCGGGTTCATGAAGGCAACGGAAGGATCCACGATAGAATTCAATATTGACGATATTAGGACAAGTGCGTTATACGATCCCGTCATACGCTACGAACCGTTACAGAACCTTGATTGGGAGGACGTTGAGATGAGAATCGTGCGGACGAAACCTATAGATGCGACTAGTTTGTGTTCGGAAACGAGACCGGGAGACGACGTTAAGAGATTCAGCCTGCCAGCTCATAATAGGAGCGTAGTCATCGAACGGCCGATTTGTTTAGAGGCCGGGGAGAAATATAAAGTTATACTCGAATTTAGGAGGTCCCAATATAATCAGGACACGCCTACAGCTTCAGTGCTTATAGATTCGGTAATTTTTTTAAAACCAAACAAAAAATGAGGAATTATTTTGATTGATTGCAGATTGTGCTGGTGCCTCGCGTTGAAAGCATCCCGTGGTTTAATAACGGCTCCCCGCCGGGTGAACAACGATTGAGGGAATATCAAACTAATTGCCAGGATCTCTTGTATTCGCTGAATCCGCAGAATGTTCCGGAAGTGTGCCGGCAGCATTACAATTCTATTAGCGCGTATATCTTCAACGGCGGGCAATGTAAATCAGATTTAATTTAATTTTAATATTCTGAAATAAAATTAAAATATATTCTAGCCTGTCAGTGCGATCCTACCGGCTCCGTCAGCAAGCTCTGCAAGGAGTACGGCGGAATTTGCAGCTGTAAACAGAACGTAGTTGGGAGAAGATGCGACACCTGCGCGCCGGGGACCTACGGCTTCGGTCCTGAAGGCTGTAAAGCATGCGATTGTAACAGCATAGGAGCTCTAGATAATTTCTGCAACGTCACGACCGGGCAGTGCAAATGCCGAGCTAACACTTACGGCAGGGAATGCAATCAATGTCGTACTGGCTTCTGGAACTTCCCCGACTGCCAGAGATGCGACTGCAACGGACATGCTGATATCTGCGATGCCAGAACTGGCGCTTGTATAGATTGTAGGGAATACACCGAAGGTCACACTTGCGATCGCTGCGTAGACGGATATTACGGCGATCCTAGATTAAATGTGGACATCCCGTGCAGGCAGTGTCCTTGCCCGGGCGTCGCAGGCTCCAACCATTCGTTTGCCGATACATGCATGCTAGATCCTACTAGAGATGTCGTCTGTCATTGTAAGGAGGGCTACGCTGGTAAGTTGATTCTAGTTCTTAGGAGGTTGGTTTCTAAATCTGTGTCTATATTAAGGAGCGAGATGTGATGTCTGCGTGGATAACTATTATGGGAACCCGGAAGTTCCCGGCGGATCTTGCAACCCTTGCGAATGCAACGATAAAATCGACCTATTGCGGCCTGGGAATTGTGACCCGCATACAGGGAAATGTAAACAATGCTTGTACGAGACTACAGGGGATCATTGCGAGATCTGCAAACCGTCATATTTTAGAAATTCACCCGAGGAAATGTGCAGAGGTGCGATTACCACGATTTAGTAAAATTTTATTTTATAAATTGATTTATTTCTATCGTAGAATGCGTTTGTAACGTCCTCGGCACTAACCAGACTGCCGGCCCGTGTAATCCCGAATCCGGCAAATGCTCCTGTTACCCTCACGTTGTCGGACAGGAATGCGATCAATGTGAAGACTTCTACTGGAAAATCGCTAGCGGATCTGGGTGCGAGCCTTGTAATTGCGACCCTGTCGGGTCGATGGATCTGCAGTGTCACAGGGTGTGTACAGATTAGATTAAGTTCCCCGATTTATTATTTATTAAATTTATTGCAGTTTTACGGCCAATGCTCCTGCCACGAAAATTTCGGCGGACTACAGTGCAATGAGTGCAAAGCGAATTACTGGGGTAACCCTAAAGCTAATCAATGCATGAGTAAGTTTAGCGGAATTATCTCCCAACCACCTTAATTTAAACAAATTTTTCATTTAGAATGCGATTGCGACCCCGACGGCTCGCAAACTCTACAGTGTGATCGCAAAACCGGTGCTTGCCAGTGCCATCCTGGTATAGGGGGTCACCAGTGCAACGTTTGTGATCGCGGCTATCTCGGAACGGCTCCGGCTTGCATCCCATGCGGGGAGTGTTTCGATAATTGGGACCGAACTCTTCAGGAGTATAAAAGTAAATCTACCCCCCTCCCCACTCTTTAAAATAATAAAATAATTAAAATTTCTAGATTTAACTCTAATCGAAATCGAACGAGCTAAAGATATTAATAAAGTCGGCGCGACCGGAGCTTACACCAAGGAATTCGACGATATACAAGATCAATTGCATAAAATCGAGAAATTGCTGAATAAATCCGCCACCATAGACTTGGGCGCAATCGAGAAAACCCTATCGGATCTAGACGAACGGATAAATAACACGAAAACGGTGCAGCTGAAGGAATTGGACGAAGTTCTAGCCAATACTAGTCGAAGCAACGGATTAACTGAGGTTAGATTGAAGAATCTCAAAGTCGAGATCGAAAATTTAAAAAATAAAACCGAGGAGTTAAAGCGGAACGCCACCAACTTGCAAGAACAGAACGTCCAAGGTGCCTTGGATATCGTACGGAATGCTAAAGTTAAAGCGGACGCCGCCGTTAAAAAAGCTAAAGACACAAACGTGAGTATCAATTTAATAATCCCATTTTAATCGCATTATTATTATTATTATTTTAGGAGCTTTTAAAATACGTCGAAGTCCAATGCCACGCCGCTGAAAACTTAATAAACGGCACCGAAAAGAGTTACGAGGAGAAACAAAAGAAGGATAATCAACAGCTCGAAGATATCGGCAATAATATCAGGAACCTCACCGAATCACTACCAAATTTAAATAAGCTAGTTTGCGACAGCAAGGAGTTCCCGTGCGATCCAGTCTGTGGCGGGGCTAAATGCGGATTTTGCGGCGGGGGCGTTTCTTGCGACGGCGGCGCTAAAAGCTTGGCCGACACGGCTTATGACGTGGCGGTCGAAACTGAGGCTTTATTGAAGGCGAAGGAGGATACGACGAATGATTTTATTCGGAATATCTCCTCCGTGAACACGACTATAGCTAAAGAGGCTGAATTAGCGCTGAATAAGACTTTGGAGGCTAATCAGACTGCGTTTGTGATTTGGAGTAACGTTACGGATAATAAAAATAAAATCGAGGGATTCTTAAAGAGCAACGCCACCACCCCGGATGATATGACTAAAATAATCGACCAAGCAAGTCGTGATTGTTTCATTTTAGAAACCGATTACTGTTTTTTTTTATTATTTTAGATAATGCAATTGGATATTAAATTACATCCGGATGAAATTAAAAATCTAACTAAGGATATAACGGATACCGTGGAGATGTTGACTAATATAGAGCCTATCATAGATCAAACTAGAGGGAATTTAGCGATAGCGAAACAATTGAAGGAAGACGCGGAAGCCGCAAAGTAATCCTGTGATCTGCGGATTTATAATTAATTAATATTTGAAAAATAATTTTTTCCAGGAAAAAGGCGGAAGATCTAAAAGCGACGGCCGATAACGTGAGGGATGCTCTCGTTAAGAGCAAAGACATCCAGAAGGAAGCTAACGAAGCTATAACTTCCGTTTATAGCGATTACCAAAACATGACTGATAAATTAACAACTGTATGAAGATTGTTTTTGTTTAAATTTTTTTAATCTCAATTCTTTGCAGATCGATGCCATCACTAACAGCTCATCGAATCAGATCGATTCCACATCGACACGTTTGACAGATTTGGATCAGAGACTGAAGGATCTGCAGAAATCGATTCAAAATAGTCGCTTTACAGCGCAAACCCTAAAGAATGATTCGATTAATATCGAAAAGAAAGTGAACCAAACTCAAAGTAATTGGAAGCAACTACAGGATAATTATGAAACTGCCGAGAAGAAATTGAATGTTACCTTAACGAAAGTGCAGGATTCGCATCATAAGGCTAAAGGCTTACACGACCGCGCTCTTAACCTGACTGCGACTGTTACTAAAGCTCAAGAAGTGATTTCTAAATTGCAAGGTGAATCCGCTGGTGATGATCTGGATAGTTTAAGCGACGAAATTTCCCAGTTACTTATACAAATGGGATTATACACGAATGAGATCGAGAAGAAAGCCGATTACTTTAAAACCTGTGTGTAATGTTTTAGATGTAATTCCCTTCAATTGAAATTTCATTATTACAATTTCTATTTTTTTTTAAATATATCATGCTGTACATACTGTATATATTTTTTCATTTTTATATACGTACATTTACATGTATTGCTTTATATATAAGTTCCGTGGAATTTATGTTAACACGGAGCTTATTATTTTGGTAATTTTCGACTAACATATATTAAAACAAAAATTAAATATAGATGTGCTTTATTTTAGTGTTGTGTGCTGGCCAGACTTTCCGTGGCAGGCCAAATCCCTCTATTTACATTAATAAATTTCGAATCGATTCTACTAATTTTGGTGCGTATATACAGTACATTCCCGATTTCGTTTAAAATTCCCGCTTTTTTTTAACTTGGCGATCTACATAATTTTTAATATCAATAGTTTTATACGGCGATCCACGTATTTGATACATCTGTGGGAGTAGAAAATGACAATCAGGATTACGAAGACAGGTGCAAGGTTCTAACCTTGTTTCGTACTCGTATTAAAAATGTAATTTTTCAAAGTCGTTACCTGATGATTGAGCTGCATTTAAAATAAATCGATAATACAGTCGCGAATTATGCATTTGCTAATCTATTGAATAACGATTAGAGACGAAAATGACAGATGATACACAACAATCTGTTCTACTGACAACATTCACCAGCAAAAAGAAAAGATACAAAGTTTTCTTTCATCAGGGTAAAATTATATGGGATAACGAGAGGCCTCCGTCAGGTACGTCGTCGTTTCACCCCAACAATTTAAATTTATTTGAAATTACATTCCAGCGCAAATTACCGTTCCAATAGAAAATGTTATAGCTGTCGAACATAATGTTCTCCAACCGAAACATCCACTAGATGACCCTACAGTAGATTTTAATAGTTTCATAATACATTATGCGGAAAGAGGTCCTAAAAAAGTATGGAAATATTGTTCGATTCTATTCTGCCACACCGATCAATTACAAGTCTCGTCATGGGTTAAAACGCTACAAAATCACTTACAAAGTAAGTCAGAATAAATCCTATTCTACCCAATTTATTAAATTTTAACATTACACAGCTTTTACGCACCGACCGAAAAATTTATTGATGTTTGTAAATCCATTCGGTGGGAAACGTAATGCGATGCGTGTTTATGAGAAACATGCTAAGCCGCTCTTTGCTATAGCAGGGGTAGATGTTACTGTTACTGTTTCGCAGCGCAAAGATCAAATTAAAGATTTAATTTCGAATCATAATTTAGACATGTTCGATTCTGTCGCTTGCGTTGGAGGTGACGGCACAGTTTCTGAAGTATTCAATGGGTTGGTGATACGTGAATGTCGATTGAAAGATGTCGATATAGATGACCGTTCAGTGGAATTACCGCGACCCTCCTTGCCTGTCGGCGTAATACCAGGTAAAATAAAAATTGCAGTTTTAATCATTTAGATACAGTTAATCTCTGCTAATTAATAGATAACATGAAAATTCAATTTTAGGTGGTAGTACAGATACAATAGCTTATTGTTTGCACGGCACATCAGACGTTACGACAGCTGTGTTACATATAATATTAGGAGATTGTCTAGGGCTTGATCTAGTTTCAGTTTACAATGAAAACCGCTTCCTTAGATTATATGCTAGTGTCTCAAGTTACGGTTATTTAGGTGATGTAATTTATCATAGCGATAAGCATAGGTGGATGGGTCCTAAGAGATACGATTATTCAGGTATTTTTTCTGCTTGTTTATCGCTCATTTATAAACTAAACTGCGTACTGTAGGTTTTAGAAAGATAATAGCGAATCGTGGGTATCAAGGTGAAATTTCAGTATTATTTGAAAGGAGTGAATTATCTCAGTCTAAATGTTACGAGAATTGTGTTTTGTGCATTGGAAAAGACGATACGGAGACCGCTAGTGCTAGTGATATCAAACTTGAAGAAGAATTAGTTTGGAAAACGATTACTGGAAAGTATTTTATGGTTAGCGGTGCAAATATAAGTTGTGCATGTGCACGTAGTCCTAACGGAATAGCTCCCTACAGTCATATTGGTGATGGAAATCTACATGTAGTATTAGTCCACCATACTAGTTTGATAAATAATATAAGATTATTACTCCGCTTGGTTAAAAAGAGCGGCACTATCGAAGATTTACCCTTCATCGAGGTGCATAAAGGCAGGGAATTCTCCTTCCGTTCTATTGACAAAGCTAGCAGGTGGAATTGTGATGGCGAGGTGCAAGTTGAGCCAGACATACACGCTAAGTAACCAAATCTAATTTATTTTTATCTAGGGAATCGATATGAAGTTTAATATTGAATTCTAGGGTGCGATGCCAGTTACTTAAAGTCTTCGGAAAAGGTAATCCATCGTCTGTGGACGAATCCTCAACAAGGTGCTGTGGTTTCTGCAAGTAGTATTAGTTCTTCTTAACGATTGAGATTATTAAAATATTGGTGGACAAATGGTATTATTCAGAGAATATTTTATTATTAACGGATAGATACATTCCTGTTTTTAAGTGTTTATATATTTGAAATAAATTTATTATTTTATTATAATTCTGTTTTACTTTAGATCCTGTGTGTGCTTCGCAAGCAAGAGGTAAGGTAATTCTCCTGTAGTTTCCACAATGCGTAGTATAGCCTCCTTTACGTATGGGGATCAATATTGCAATTTCTCTCTTCTGGTAAATAGTTTTTCGGGTATGTACTTCCATTCCATTTCTAAGAGTTTTTATTTCTATTTTTGATACTATTAAATGGTGATAGAGTACGGCAGTCCTCCAATTATGCGAAGCAATTGGGATCAGGGCCCATTCGAATAATGAAAAATTGGGATAATTGACCACTGCCAGGCTTTTCTAATGTTCTGCGTTCCTACCTATTCTCCACATGTTATGTGCATCTATATTCGCAGGAAAATAAAACGACACGTTTAATTTTTGTCGTAACTGTAAAATTTATTATACAATGTAAATAAAATTCTCTCTCACATATAATTTGAAATATTTTAACTAGACGAGGACGAAAACAAAACGAAATATCTATATTATAATACTTTCTTTTTGTTGCTTTTGTCATAGTACATAAAAATTATACTCCTTAAATATTATGTGCAAATACAAATACTATCACAAATCTTTTAAATTAAACAATATAATAATAACATAATGGCGGATTTTTCTTCAATATTGTACGTAGTTTAATAATAATTTTTAATAATTTAAGTTTGTTATTCTCAGATATAAGAAAGGGATACACAATTTTATATCTTAGAATAACGAACTCGAATCTTTGACACAGTTTGTTGTAATCTCTCCTTCACTATAGGCGGGCTGATGAGTAGATCGAGAAATTGGGGATAAAAACCGTGCGAGCAGTACCGACAGACTTACTCGTGCGTGTGTGTGTGTGTGT
>SMLS01042333.1:0-11269 GCA_004785975.1 Popillia japonica | reverse complement strand
TGGGACAGCAGATTTTATTCCAAACAAATTTTTTAATTTTTTTAAAAAAGGATCTACAATTCACCGATTCAAGGAGTAACTTATCAAATACTTCAAAAATTTTGTGAATGAGTATTTTAAGAATCGGTTATTTTAAAAAAATTCACAAATATAGTTTTTTCATCTAATTTAGGTAGCCCTGTTTCAGGGCCTCCTATTAAATTATTGTAATTTATTTTATCATCATCAACATGTCTTTGTTAACGTAAGCATGTATATAAAACATAACGTTAAAACATATGAATGATCGAGAGGGGGAGGTGTTTTGTCCCTACACCCTGTAGCGAACGTAACATAAAACGTAAACATTGAACGTAATGTAAACTTAATAGTTCCAGTAACATAATATCCAACGTCAAAGAAGTGTATTAATAATCTTTTTGCTAAAAAATTCAACGATAGAAAATAAATTAGTTACATAATTATTTTAAATATAAATAAATTGGAATGGATTCTGATAAAAGTTATTTGAAGGAAATTAAATCACTTAATAATGATCCGAAAAAGTATATAAAATCATATAATTCACTACCTAAGTTACCAATAAATAAAATTCTACTCATTACAAATATTTCAAAATTTGAAAACATTCTAACAAATTCATTTGATTATATAGTATTTGTAAAGAATAAGAAATATAAAATAAATAAAAACTATATAGATAAAATAAATGTCATGTTTAATTACATAATTAGTTATCAAATTATTAAAAAAGAGAAATTTTTTCCAATAAAAATCTGTTGATAAAAATTATAGATTTACGCAAATACAATAAATATCAATTGTTTTCAATTCTCCAATGCCCCCAAGCAAATGTATCAATATTATTTTGTTGGATACATCTTTTATCATCTCTCCAACACAATGATTTTTTATTTAATTCCTCAGTGTACATATTATGATCATAGCTCCTAATAACACTTTGTTTATGAAAATATTCCTTCTGATCAAACAAACATTTTTTATAACGCTGAAATTTAATTTCTTTATCAAGTACAGATTTTTTAATTCCTTTCAACTTTTTATGCACATTATTATCTCTATATGCATATGATTTAGATCTTAATCCAACAAATTCAAGTATATTTTTTTGAATGAAATTAAAACACCATGAAAGACAAATAATTTTTTATAATGATTTTAATAAAGTATTACATTAATGCTTTTTATTATTATGTTAATATATGTTATACCGATGCTCCCGAGTCGCTGCTGCTGTGATCACTATAACAAATAATACATTTTACATGAAACATAATTAAATATTTTAAAACTTTGTATTACCCATATATTCTCAGCAAATCCATAAGTATTGTGTCCCTTATATTGGTGTTTTAAAATATTAATATAACATCTCCAAAATTACGATGATTTATAGCAATTTTAGCAGTATTCATGGCAGTACACCCACCAATAATAGTGTCCTCATTTAATCTCAATACTGTCGGGTGTCCTGTTTCAATTGGTCTTAAAAGTATTTCGTGTATATCTTGCACTAATAGATTATAATAGCACATGATAGAATTATTGTTGTATTGTAAGGAGCCACTTATCAGGATGTCAGGATTATTAAAACACTGGTTTTATTTTAACGGTTATATTCACATTTCATTCATTTCACATCTCTACCTGTCTATCCCCTCTCCCTAATACACTTCAAGTCACAGTGCTACCAACTACATTTTAGATATTACAACTCGGCCAGACTGACGAGTTTTCAACGAATAGAAACATCGATAAATAGACAGTACATAAACTAAAACTAAAATCGAATATACAATGGTTACATTAGACATTGAAATATAGTTTATTAAAATAAAACGTATTCAAACATATGCATTATTCCTCAAACATGTAAATATTACTGTCGGCCCAAGGCCTTATACGGCTACTTTCGAAAATGCCTTCGAAGGGCACTTGTGTTAATTGAAAACCTTCAACATCTGTTACAACATATCTATCGTGACCTAAACATTTACGGATAACATATGGACCTTTATACCTAGGCAATAATTTCTTGTTGACGCCTGCCGTAGTGACTGTATTGGTTAACATAACATAATCTCCGGGGGAATATATACGAGGTGCTTTATGATTTTTGTTGAAGTAGCGGGCATTGTAGTCTTGAGAGCTATTTATCTTGTTTGCCGCAATTTCCCTTCGTACAGGAAAATCTCTCCGGCCTTCTTCTCTCCCTATGGCTTCCCTTAAGTGGTCCTCTGTGTTACCACGTTGGTGAATTCCAAATAGCAATTGACTGGGTGTGTCTCCTGTTGATTTGTTGACCGTATTGTTAAGATTGAATTCCACCTGGTCCAACGCTTCATCCCAACGATCTTGTTCCGTCACAATTTTAGCCAACATGGGCGTAATTACCCTATTAAAGCGCTCTACTTGGCCATTCGCTCTAGGTGTGCCGGTAACCACAAGCACATGTTGTACATTCCATTCGACCATAGCATCCTCAAACAAGCGCGCAGTAAAAGCAGATCCTCTGTCGGGTACTAATCGCTTAGGACAGCTATAGTTTTTAAAATAGGATTCCACATACTTTAGAGTTTCACGCGCATCTACCGACTTACATGCATATAACTTGGTGAATTTTGTAAAAGCATCCGTTATTACCAAAATATGTTTTTTCCCTTGTCGAGTTCTCTCAAACGGTCCTACATGGTCCACGTGCAGCGTTTCGAAAGGTAAATTACCTTTAGGTATCGGATGTAACACTCCTTCTTTCTGTCCGGCATCAGGTGAATAAGCAATACATTTCAGGCAATTTGCGATGTATTGTTTGGTCTTTTCTCTTAGTTTGTTAAACCAATAACTTCGTAAAATTAACTCAACTCTCAACGCTGAAATGACCCATTTCGTTATGATATCTGTGGAGGATTTGATGCTCCATTACCTTTGGCACTACAAACAATAAGTGACCGTTATGTTTACGATATACAAGCCCATTGCTTAATTCATATAAAGAACTTTCGCGCTGCTCCAGCGATCTTCTGATCTGTTGTATGTCTGCGTCCGCGTTTTGTGTAAATTGCAGATTTTGCTCGATTGTGTTATCTTCGACCACCAGTATCACACGACTTAGAGCATCCACGTGATTCATTCGATTACAAGAACGATGCTCGATACTGTAATCGTAATCTTGAAGATATAGGACCCATCTCATGACTCTCGGTACTACATCTTTCTTAGCGAATGTTTGTTTAATGCTGTCACAATCCGTGATTATTTTAAATTTAATGCCTCCAAGATAGATATCAAACCTTTTGAGCGCATATATGATCGCCAGGCACTCAAGCTCATAGCTATGATATTTGCTTTCTGAATCGGTGGTGCGCTTACTGAAATAGCTAACCGGATGCAGATGACCGTCTGCTTGACGCTGCAATAGGATAGCACCATATCCGTGGTTGCTCGCGTCACAATGCAATTCCGTATCGGCCGTTGGGGAATAAATTGCTAGCACTGGAGAACTAACTAGTTGCTCTTTTAATGCTTCCATTGCCCTCAACTGCGTCTCGCCGAAGTCAAACTTCGCGTTCTTTCTCAGCAAATCGTATAGTGGTTTCGCTGTGTTAGCAAAATCTTTCACGAATCTTCGAAAATAACTGGCAAGCCCAATGAAACTCTGCATATGCTTAACATTTTGCGGAGCAGGGAACTGGGTTACTGCCGCGATATTCACAGGACTTGGTTTAATGCCGATTTCATTAATCACATACCCGAGGTAACTGATTTCTGACTGTAAGAAACTACATTTTTCTAATTTCAGGTCAACCAAATTATCGACGAGGATTTGGAAAACCTCTTTCAAGATTTGTATATTTTCTTCAAAAGTGTTTGTTGCGATCATAATATCATCTAGATAAATTAGAATTTTCCCTTGCTCTATCAGTTCTTTAAATAGCTCAGTAATGAATCGCGCAAAAATAGACGGACTATTACAAAATCCGAATGGTAGTTTAAGGTATTCAAATTGCCCTTGCGGCGTAACAAATGAAGTGAACTTCGTAGAATCTTCATCTAACGCGATATTATGAAAAGCGTCTTTTAAGTCCAGTTTACTAAACCATTTTTTCGCTCGCATGGCATCTATTTGGTCGTCGATAGACGGAATGGGGAAACGATCCTTTATCGCGACTTTATTGAGATCCCTAAAGTCAATACACAAACGTTTCTGGCCAGTCCTTTTACTAACCAAAACTATTGGGGAAGAGTACGGAGAACAACTCTTTTTTATGACACCGCGATTCAACAAATCATTAACCATTTCATTTACTTTCTGTGTATCACTATATGACAGTCTCCGCGGTCTATAAAAAAAGTTAGGATGATCAGCATTTACTCTAATATTAGCGCTAAAATTTGTTTTTGGTCTATCACTACGTACAGGTTCAACATAGCTAGTTTTAAACATGTTAAGAAATTCTAATTTTTGTTTAGGAGTAACCTGTCCTACACTTAAGTTTTCATTATTATCAATATCTACATCAATTAGCATCAACTCATTTTCAATTTCAAGTAAAGGCTCAATACAAATACTGTCAGCATAAAACTTAATACTAATTAACGGATTGGATATAAAATCTCTTCCTAATAAACATGCATAGCACATCGACATATTACTTACTACGTAAAATCTAATTGGTTTTACAACATTTTTAACTGTGATTTTATGTGTAAATAAACCTATTATATTTAACACAGAATTATTAATACCTGTAAAATTAATGTTACCATCATAAATTTCTACCAATCTCTTGGGCACAAACTGCTCCTTGATTAGGGATATTCCACTCCCGAGTCTATGACAGCTTGCAATCTCACCTCATCACCATCGAGATCCAGATGAATATCGTAGCAGTAAGCTGGAACTACAGGTGAACATCTTTCCACTAGTAATGTAGCGCTGTCTGTCACTGGGGCTGGCTTCATCTTCGGACACTCACTTTTTCGATGACCCTCTTGTTTGCAGTTGAAACAGGTGGTCCTCTTTGCTTCCGTGCAACTACGAGATAGGTGCCCACGCTGTCCACAATTGTAACATCTTGGGGTAAATGTTTCACTCGCTGTTGCTGGACTCTCATTATTTGTTTCCTTCTGTGTCTCATTCTTTGTCTTGAAAGTATCAGTCCGTCTGGTTGTATCACCTCTGGCAGCTCCATACATACGATCATTTCTCTTGGTTTCTAACGTCTGATACTCATGTATTTTATGCAGTAAATCTTCGATTGAAGATATATTAAGAGGGAAAATAGCATCACATAATGATTTAGACCGAAGACCTATTAACACCTCTTCTCTAATCTCGTTTATCTCCATGTGCAGGTCAGAACACAGTTTTACCTTTTCATGGAAGTAACTATCCAAATTTTCATTCTTTCGTTGCGATCGTTCTTTCATTCTTTGCCATCGTGTCGACTGGTTTTCTTTTATTACAAACATCTGCTTAAATCGTGCAGAAAAATCATCCCATGTGTTAATATATTTAACATTAGTCAAATACCATTGCTTCGCTCCATCCACTAACCGCGTGCGAGCTGTTTCTAAAATATAACTATCAGGCAAATTATGTAATAATTTCGTACTTTCTAGCTGTTTCAGCCAGTCTTTAGCACCAGATAGGTTTCCATTAAAACAGGGGATTTTAGCCAATAATTCAGGCATTATTGCTATGTTTGTTGAGTTTGATGTACCACTTGATACCAGGCGCTCCAGCATTGTTTCCATCATTCTGTCCCGTCTCTGGTTTTCCAACATCAACATTCCAAACATTTTACTAATATCATCTGCCGCCATATTGCTTCTCACGCTATCACTTGCTGTTGCGGCTTCTTCCGCCTCTTTTCGTTGTTGAAATTTCTCGAATTCGTCTACCGGGTCGCTCATACTGTACTCTGGACGCCACTTAGTCCTCTATCCCACTTCTGAGGATGTAAGGAGCCACTTATCAGGATGTCAGGATTATTAAAACACTGGTTTTATTTTAACGGTTATATTCACATTTCATTCATTTCACATCTCTACCTGTCTATCCCCTCTCCCTAATACACTTCAAGTCACAGTGCTACCAACTTCATTTTAGATATTACAGTATCTCACTTCAACTAAGATAGTACCCATTTTAATCTTACGTTTAAGTTGGAACTGTTTAAAGTCTTCCAACAGCCTATCCATTCTCCAAAGTATGCAAAAAGTCCTCTTTATAAAAAGAAAAGTTTTTTTTTTAATGAAAAAAGTATCACGAACGTGGTCTTGAAAGAGATAAACATAACTTTTTAAAAGTGTATATTCTGTATTTAAGTCAGTTTGAACGAAAGTAAAAAAGTAAGAAATAAATATATGTAGGTATGTGTAATATGACACACACTAGGTAGTAATATCCATAACCTCATTTTTCTTCTTGAATTACAAAATAAAGTAACTGTCTCCATCTATACTATTGAATATTCAATCTTTTTATGAATTTCATCGAGTTCAGCTACTCGTGTTATAACTGAAAAAGAAAACTGTAACTCTAACTTTAAATTATAGCTATAAGATGGCGCTGTTCATACCTTTTTTTTTTAATGCTTTGAATATTACTTTTTATTTTTATTAATATAAATGACAATTACAATTAAAAAAGGTTCATCAATAATTCTACAAGATACATCAAAAATAGTTGAAGGAGGTGAAATACATGGAGGTTTTATAATTTTTTTAATACCTATACTAGCCCCAGCAGCTGGACCAGTATTGGCAAATATTTTAAATAAAGTTGTTGACAAGGTAAGTGGCAAATCATTAACATTAGAACTTCCTAACCAACCTCCAATTCCTTTAAAGAAAACATTGTCTCAGAAAGATAAAGACACGATAGAAAAAAATATTAGAGCACTCATGAATATGAGCGATAAAGAGGATTCTGATTGTGATGATGATATACCATTACTATGTTTTGATAAAGCTAAACAACTAGAAAATATTAATCCTACAGAAGAAATTAAAAAATTATTAAATATACAAGATCCTCGATTATTCGAAACAAAATAAATATTTCGACTATTACGTTAAATAACAAACATATAAAAATAATAAACGCCACCAACCACAATTTACATCATTAGAATTTTGAAATTTATAATTATTATGTGTTACTATATAATTTTTAGGAATTACAAATTTTTCTGTTAGTGAATTACCAAATGAATCAAAGAAATTCACTAATTTATTAGTATTATCTACATACATAGCAACCCAATGTGTTCCAATATTCCAATCTAAATTAAAAATGTTATACTTATTTAGATTATCTATTCCGTATGTTAACAATTTATCTGAACTTATGTTTATTTCCTGGTTTGTAATTAATTTAAAAATATTTTCCAAGTCAATATTTGATAATGCTATCTTATTATCATTTTTACATTTATCAATTAAATATTTCAAAATAATATTCTTCATTTATAATACTTTGAATAATTGTTGAACATAATTATCACTTATAATATCAGTTTTTTTAGCACCATCTGCTCCAGCATTTTTATATGCTTTATATATAACATCTGTATTCCTAATATTATTTTTATCTTCAGTATTTCTACCGACTGCTTTCAATCTATTTTTATATTCTCTGAAGGATTTGTAATCACATAATTTCGTTGGATAACAAATACCATTTTTATTAATAGTATAAAAACCTGTTTTAGTATACTCATTACATATTTGTGATTGATCAATATTAATATAGTTTTCCAAGTCACTTATTATACTTTTATGAATAATTATTTCACTATAGCTTGATTTCATTCCAGCTGGTATAAATGTACCAGTTTGTTGAATATATATTATATGCTGCTGCCTGTGTCTTCCTTCTGTGAATATTTTTTCTGCCAAATCTGTTATACCATTTTTCTTATGTGCATCATCAAATATATTAAGACTGTGTGTTCTTAATTCATTTGGTATACTATCTTTTTCGTATCTATATATATTAAAATAAATAAAAGCTTCTTTACATAATCCTTTAATTACTTGAATATCTTTTTCCAATTCATTTCCATTAGGTAAAAAATAATTTATTTCTGAAATAGATTTTCTTTCCATACCAAATATTATTTCTTGAGCAATTGTTGATTTACCAGATCCAAATGAACCTATAATTATTATTCGTTTTGTTTGTGATAATAATTCACCACCCATTTTTCTTTCAATTAATGATCTCAATCCAAAATTTGTATTATCGTTATTATTAAATAACTTTTTCTTTGGTCGACCACTATTAGTCATAATTAGTATTAAATAGTATTTATTAATAATTAAATAAATATATCAAAATATATTTATAATAAATATGAGTAATGTTAGTGTTAGATATTATACACATTTACCAAAGACGAGTAATTCAAATATATCAATAAATAAGTCAATAGCAAAATCATTGAAAAATATAATAAATACAAAAGATCAATGGACTGCAATAAATGATGCAAAAAATTATTATAAAATAAATTTAGCAACCGAATATTTAAATAGACTGTCCAAAGAAAATATTTCAAAAAGAAAATTTGTGAAAGAGAAAAAAATATCGCAAAAAACTTTAAATTCCGCACTAATATTAATTAAACAAGATCCAAAAATTAAATCATCACAACAAAATCAAAATATTGATCTATCTATTAATCTCAAAGATGATGTAGATTCTCATTCCCATATAAAATCATATGAGGATGGATCGCATTCGTCTGCAGTTGTTCGCAAAAAAACGCAAAAGAAATCAAATAAAGAAGGATTGGTAAACATTAATACTACTAAAAAATATAATAATTTAGATGAAGAAGCAAAAGATTTAGTTAGTAATGCTATGAAAAATTTATAATATAAATGGATTTGATATCTTATATACCTAAAGATGAATAAAATAAATGGAATGAAGATGTAAAACCTATTATAAATGAAATTAATAAAATAAAAGATGCAGCAAAAATAGTTGGATTTAAACAAGAAGTTATTGATAAGTACATAGCTAGAAAAACTGCTAAT
This sequence comes from Popillia japonica, assembly GCA_004785975.1. Classification (NCBI taxonomy): domain Eukaryota; kingdom Metazoa; phylum Arthropoda; class Insecta; order Coleoptera; family Scarabaeidae; genus Popillia; species Popillia japonica. The sequence continues at coordinate 2,197 of SMLS01042333.1, read as the reverse complement.
TATTTATTTGAGAATTTACTTCTTACAGATTGTGAATTAGAATCTGCCAATAACAAAATAAATGAATTAGAATATAAGTTGGACAACTACAATAACTATGATCCTAAAAAATTAGCTGAATTAAGAAATAAAACAGTTGTAGTACCATCAAATATAAATGAAGCTAAAGAACGATCTATAAAAATATTTGAAAGAAATGCTAGAAAAATGAAATCTATAAATGCAAAATATAAGTAGTCATATAATTAAAACAATAAAAATATTTAATGAAGAATATCCTAAATTTCAAAACAAATTTTTATCACTTATTAGAGAAGTAAGTAAATTAAAATATATAATATTTATTCTTCTTGTAATACTTGTCATAATTATCATTTTAGTTTTTGTTTTTTATTACTATGATTATTTTAAATAATTATTCAATCTCATTCTGTAGTATTTTAATTCTTTTACATATCCTTCTAGTTCTTCTCTAATCTCTTGTTTCTTTTCTACTTTTGCTATTGATAATTTAATATTTGCTTTATAATAATTTTCTAATACTGTTTTATAATTTTTTAATTCCTTTATTATTGGTTTAAACTTATTATATTTATATGATTTTAGTTCTTCAATTAATTTTTTATTTTCGTCTACAGTAATAATGTCATCTAAAATTCTTTTCAAAATATTTGAATTTTCTAATTTTATGGAATCTATTACTTCATTTGGTTTTAATGTATCACAAATATATGGCGCAGATGGCAAATCAATAATAAAATATTTAACCGGATTATAATTTGAATTTTCATTGATTATAATATTTTTATAAATTATGGATTGATTATTACTGCAGCATCAAGTGGTGGAACCTCTTCATTTTCATCACAGGCAATATTGTGCAATATTGCTGTGGCTACAATAACACACTGTATGGATCGCAGTTGTAATCTAATACCATGTGCTAACACAGGAAATCTGCGCTTCCATACATCATACAGTGGTTCCACACAATTACGTGTACGTATATGTGCTTCATTGTACAAGTTCTCTGCAGGTGTTATGGGATTCCGTAAAGGTGTTAATATATAGTTGCGATTTCTATAACCACTATCAGCTAAGAGTAGGTTATTTCCGTATACTTCTTCTTCAAATTCATGACGTAAATTACTATTACTAAATATATGAGAATCATGGGCAGATCCTGGCCACCGACACACAATATTTCGTATCCGCAATCGATGATCAGATACTGCCTGAACATTTAATGAAAAATAGCCCTTTCTATTCCTATATATTTCTGCATTGTCACCTCCTAAACAAAAAAAGGTGAAGTTATTTGTGAAATTGTTGTTTGTTGGACAATAAATTGGAGATTTATATGTGAAGAACCAACCAATATCTGGCATGAAAACTGTTTATACATGCATACCTGGTGACTGTATTTTTATATGTGTACAGTCTATAGCACCAATAATCCTAGGAAATGAAGCTATCTCATAAAACCCTCGATTGACTTCTTGTATCTCATTTCCTTGTGGCAAATTTATATATTGGTCTCGAAGGGAAGCAATGGCATGAGATACTTTACGTATAACTATACTTGCTGTCGATTTATGAACACCAGCTATATCCCCTATGGTATTTAAAAAGCTGCCAGTTGCATAGAAGCGCAAAGTTAAGAGAAGCATTTGCTCAGGTGTTAATGACGAATTCCTATAAAATTATTCTACTGTATTTACCACGTATATTTGTCTACAAAATATCTTTACCAGTCAGTTGGATTTTTTATCATCTCTCTAATATTTGCTAGAACACGTCGCACAGTATTTTTTTTTTAAGCGAAACCGTACAAAAAAATCGCAATCGTCCCAAGTATCGAAGTAATTAGGACGATTTCGAATAATTTTTGGCCTCCTTTCACGACCAATGTGGTCAATAAAATCAATAATATCCTCATCATCCGAAGATATCACAAAATCCATCTTTGCATAAATCGCTAATACTTGTTGATACGTCAGATTGAGGTTATATTTACATGTCAATTTTCGGCTCACATTACAGTTCAAGGCTTAAACTCTATACCTAGTGCGGCTTAAACTTAAACCAATTTCTAATTCGGTTCAGAGTTTAACTACTACTGAAACACACTTTAAACTCTGAACTTGAACTTAACAGGTTGACTGCCATGCGGGCGTATACGACCGCTGACCTTAAG
>SMLS01042323.1:0-14724 GCA_004785975.1 Popillia japonica | reverse complement strand
TACCAATGAGTAGTAAGATAAACTAGATTTCTCAATTAATATCTGCTAATAACGGTGAAAAGAACAACTATTATTGTATAAACATATCTTGTTTTATTAGAAATATACAAGTCTATGCATTAAACAGATATTTTTGGATATACTTGTAAATGCGGGAAACAGACAATGTTGAATAAAACATTATATTTGCAAAATATATTTATTACGTACACAAATGATCTTGAGAAACTATTTTGTACAATTAATAGGTTAAATCGGGTCGTAGGCAATAGAAGAACTACGTAAAGCTACAATATCTTTCACACAAACGCTATGAAGACTGAAGACATAGAAAAACTACAATATCTTTCACACTGACGCTATGAAAACATATGTAGGTAAGGTAATTATACCTAATAACAACTATACTACCTATATCTTTCACACAAACGCTATGAAGATATAGAAATAGTTATTGTGTTACCCAAACGCTATGAAAATATTAGATTCAGCGAAAAGAATTACAGCTATTCATTCAAATCACGCACTAACACTACGAAAAGATGTCTACAACCGATAACAACAAAACAATAATGGCGAGTAAACGGATGTCTGTGAAAACAGCATGCATGCAGCAAATCCTATTAATGAGCATCCGCACCTGCGCACTTGCTGCGTACACCTCACAGCGACATCTCCTGGGCATAGTCATATACTACTCATGTTTGCCCCAACTTTGCCATAAAAGATTTTACCCCGTGCTGGAGATCTTGCGAGATCTTGCTCACATGCTATGCATTAGGTATTAGGTAACAAATGAAATACGTAATACCTCATTCACAATGATGGTAATGGTAATGGGAAGCTCATTCACATTGATACGTAATAATGATAGTAATGATGGTTTTTAATGACATTAATGTCAATATGTCTAAATATGTATGTTGGTATGTATTAAAAACAAGTCCTACGCGCCCTACACTACGAATAAATATTTACCGAAATATCGTTAACTTCGACACAAACCACAAACGCTAAAGTCAATAACACCTGATAGTCAGGATAAACATGAACAACGCTCGAATAACTACCGTGAAGTATTTTTGTTCCCGAGAAGATAGCGAATTACACTGCTCGCTAAAAAATGCGCGTACATTTCCCGCCAAGAGGTGTGTATATTCTGATAGTTGATATTCTGTGGTTAGGTATCGACCGCCCGCAGGCGTACTCACGGTATACATATACCCTTATTCTAGAATTTAGTATCAATAGTTTCTTTGTGTAATTGCCGCAATTATTCCAGGATTTAAAACACTATCAATTAAAAATGTCAGAAATTCAGAAAACAATTTTCCAAATATATTTCATTAAACTCTAGAAAATTTTATATTTCCAGGCAGCTGTTGCTAAACACAAACACGGTTTGTCAGTTGAATTTGACACCTTCAGTTACCTTCAGGCTTGTCTTATGCATTTTCGTAGGTTATAGTTAGATATAAATTAATAATAATTCTTAGCTGATGTTTTATAGCAAAGAGTGTTTTAGTATAAGAATTAAAGATGACAAGTCAGATTGAAAAGAGAGCGAAGATTTTACAAAGTTGTTTAAGTAACTTGAAAGACTCTATTGAATTAATTGGTCAATACTTCATCGATGAAGAAAGAGATTCTCAATTAGCTACTATAAAGCAATTGGCAGAAAAGTATCATGACGATGAAGCAAAATATGATGTATCCAGGGCAGCGTTGGACCGTACTGATAAGTACTTTAATAGTGAAAATAATGATGAAATGGTAAATGTTGATGACATATATAGTAGAAATGCAAAGGAGTGTGTTACATGTATTGTACCATTTGAAGCACATTCTAATATGAAAGATATAATTAGTGCTTTGCGTAGTGCTGATAGTATGCCGGGACCAAGTTCAGATGCTAATAATAGCATTATCTTAACCCAAGTTAAACAATTACCAATTGATCCTATAACAAAGACACAGTTACAAAATCCATGGAAAAATACAATTTGTGGACATGCCTATGAATACAGTGTCATCATTAATTATATAAAATCCAAGAAAGGGAAAGCAAAATGTCCTTACGTTGGTTGTACCAATGGCAATGTTAGAAAAATTGATCTCATTGAAGATACCAATTTATCGTTGAAAATTCAAGAAAGTCAAACAAATACAAGTATATTACAAAGCAGTATTGAAGAAATTGATTGATCCAATCTAGACTGTGAGCTACTTTCAATATACAATTTACATATTTTTTATTTTTTCTTGTACATATATTGTTAATGAAAGAAATTGTATGAGTTTTTGAGAATTTGCAATAAATTTTGTTGAATTCAATACATAATGTATACTACACTACATTTATGTTTAAAAGCAACAAAGTTAAAAATTAATTTCGTTTTTCTATGACGGTAAAAAAGGTTGACATTTTATCCCTCTTGACGGGCAACAAAACGTCACTTTTTATGAAATCACTTTTTTCCCCGGGAAGAAAGTGAGTACCTGGTGAGTACTTTTTTCCCCGATGTATCAAAATGACAGTTGTTAAATGTGCATTGTATAATTTCGTAAGTTTTTCGCGATTTAGCTGGCAATAGTTTTAAGTGATACTACTTTCACTGCTTCTACTAATTGTCATGCAGTACAAGAACATTCTGAATTAAAAATGTTCATTTTTGAACTCTGAATATTCAACACAACTTTTAAACCTAATTGCGGGTGATTAAATTGACAGAGATTTAATTTACTTCAAATGGTGTCAAATGTTTCCTTAGCGTGGCTAATCACCTTACCAGTTTAAAACTTCCAACGTCTTCATACATGTTCATATCGATTGAATTTCTAACTTTAGTATATTGCAAGGTATATTGTAATAATAGCTGCGTTCATAACAACTGAGCGCTCCGTAGCGATTAGTGATTAATGTTATTTGATGTTATGAACGACACTATAATTATCTCTGACTATAATTAGTGAGCAATCGCCATTTTAAGGATCGAGCACACATACGTAGTGCACTACACATACGCGATCACGACCGCGATGGCGACTGTATTCGCGATCGCAATCGAACGAAACAGTGAACATACATACAAGATCACCTCGGGCGCGATTCACAATACAGTTTGAGAAATGTGCAGCATGATAGAGGAAGAAGCACTGCTCCTTGCGATATTATTAGATGAAAATAACTGTAATAAAAAGCGAAGGTAGTACGTAGAATTGCTATAATTATTTTTTTTAATATTGTTATTGTAATATTTATTGCAAACAATTTATATTATAGGAAAAACAGGAATGTTTGGGTACATGAGATTACTAAAAAACCTAAAGAAGAAGGCGAATTTCATTAACTATAGTATTTTTCACGCGACCTGCGATCAATTCGACGTGTTGCGTTTGATCGCTAACGCTGTTATATCGCTGAGAGTGTGCGACCGAACGCTGCACAAGTTTATTATATCGCTGTCATACCATGTCTGTGCGGTGAATTAACTTTCTCTGTAACTAGAGGTGCTTTCCAACTAGCTACTCTCATACATTTGGAGTACTCTAGCCAACTCTAGCGCGTTAGAACAACGTTCCAAGCGATCGTGCGTAATACGCTTCAAGTACTCCGAAATTCTTTCCCCTTTTCCCTTATACACTAGATAAAAATCTGGTGTTTGATACTCTTAATTGGTGGGGGTAAATGGGGGTTGCAATTGCAATACAACTGTAATTGTCAAACAATTTTTCACTACCACGTGATTGCACGTGATCACAAAATGTCATCGACACTCCTATTTACCGTTCCAGTATATGTTGGTTTCGATGTATGATACATAGAGCACTTCAGAGTAATTTCAGAGTGTAATGCACGAGGTTGGAAAGCACCTCAGGATGCACATATGCAGTATGCTCGTTTTAAAACCAAATATCGTCAAAGCCGCGCATGACGTCAGTGCGAAGGAAATTACATTTGAAATTTATTTCAAGAAAGGTATCGCCGACACAGTCGCCATCGCGGTCGTGATCGCGCATGTGGGTTCGATCCTTTAAGGAGAGAAAAAAATTTTGCTATGGGAGTGATCAGCGATCACCAGTGTCAAAAATGACGTTTATGTAAATCGTGTAAAAAACGGAGACTTTGCCGTTCAGTTGTGGCACTGCTCGCTCCGTTGCGTAGAAGTAGCGCTAGATATGTTATAAACGCAGCTAATATTATTAAATCGTCGTTTTTCTCGCCACAGAAAAAAATAGTGTAGGTATTATGCGCGGGTAAAAACGTTAGATTTTAGCTCTCGATGTTTTGTCTCTGGTTGTTTCAATTTCTGAGAAAAACGAATGAATGTAATTTATACAATAATTGTTGCTGTTCTGACATCGAATTACATACCTTCGAAATATAACGGGCCCAACGCAATTTCTGTTTCATGTCGTTTTATTATTTTCACATAAAAACAATGAGCTCTGGTCAGCATAGTATTAGGGTTAGGGATTTATAATTTTAAAATGTCACAGAATTAATCAAGTTAAAGTAAGTATCAACTTTACTTCACGCACTGGTGCTTAAAGTGGCTTTTCACGTACGCAAATCGAATCGTGAAATGGCATGTTTTGATAAGCGGGTACAAAAAAATCTTTTTTTGTTTTTTCGTCACTAGTTTTTATATTTCATAGATAATGTCAAATTACATATTTTTGGAAAGAGAAAAAAAATCTTTTTAAATGTGTCGTAGCCAACTATCAGCCCTATAAGAAAAAATGAAATTGACAGTTGTAACTCAACTACGATGACATATTTGAAAAAAGTTTCCAATTAAAAAAGTGTTTCAAGAAAGTTCAAATTAAAGTCGACTTCCTTTTAAAATACATGAGTTATTTAAAAAAATCGAAAACTCTAAAATTCACTTTTTTGCCATAGCGCCTAAACCACGTTAAATATTCAAAAGCTCTTTATGAGGTTCAATACAAATTTACCTAAGGAGAATTCCATGTCATTTAACCAAATCTCTATCTCTTGTAATAAGGGAGATCCCTTGTTGAGAATGAATCTGTGGACACACGATATACCGCCAATGAGTTCAAGAAAATTTTAGTGTTAAAAAAACGAACAACAAAGCAGTATATGCGCTGAAAAGAAGTATAATGAGAAGAAGTGAAAAAAAGTTCGACATTCAAAACAAAGTGAGGATCACCTTCTACACAGTAGTAAACGAACTTCAGCTTAAGGAATGGTTGCATGTACCCTATAGCTTCAATTGGTATTAGAACTGAGTGCTGTTCAAACTGTGCAGTGATGGGCGAGGCATAACAGTTCTCGTATAACAAGGACTGAAAAGTGAATATCCAAACCCTATTCACTCGTGACGGCTCAATCAAAGACACTCATGAATCCATAGTTGAACGAAAACACATCTACTATATATGTACTTCTGATGTTCTTAAAACGAATTTCGAGATAGATAATTATGATTATTCTGAATATAGTCAATGCAATCCTGCCCTTCTGCGACTTTTCTCTTATTTCAAAAATTATCGTAATATTTGATCCGAAAGGCGATTAACCCACATGGTGCGTTTACACGTATATACATACATAAATATAGTGGCGCCAGTCGCTACTTGCACGCCAGTTCCCAAATCACTATTAGTGTAAACCTTTACTGGCGCACCAGTATATTCGTGGTGCATCTATGTCAAAAAGTTGTTACCTTCTAACGTTTCCTGATGCGCCAGTGAAAAGTGAGTATAAAAAATATTTATTGCAACGTGTAAACATAAATTTGCAGACTTTTTTGCCAGTTTGCAGCAACAGGTATTACATTTGTGTACGTTGTTTAAAATTATAAAAAACGAGCAAAACGTGGAGGTAGGATCTTCTTTTGAAAACTCTGTTTTTGTCTCCGAGCCTACATGATGGCACAGTCCATCTATGCCGTTATACTGTATGTTTCATCAGACATCCGTTAATAAACATTCTATGAATATCCGTATTATGTCCATAAGTGGTCTTAGGATACTTATTACATGGACAGCCGATGGACGTCCATGACAGTATAACTGTTACTAAATATGTAGGTACATAAGTTTTATGTTCAAAAATGATCCTCATGTCTATAGAGTAAAGCGGAAATCCACAGAACACAAACTGGTATGTCCAGAAGATATGAGTTTATAAATATGCTAAGAGAACATTGAACTCTATATAGGATACCTATAACGAGAACGACATCTAGCTGTAAAGGAAGTGAGATACATTAACAAAACAGACTCAAGCCATACCTTATTGTTCGAATAAATGATATTTGTAAAATTAGGATTCCGAAATTCCGAAAATGCGCTTTAAACGGCACAAATCAATAGAAAACGATGGTACAAATCAAAAATTTGAAAATCTGAAGGCAAAGTTGACGTTTGGCCAATTTTCGAAATTTCCTTCTTTATTCATTACCATTTCAGATGGTGTCATTAAAAATTATAAAGGAAAATTTGTGATATTCCCTCTCATATTGAACCTATACTACGGAAATCCATGTAGTATCTGAGATCAGTTATTATCTTCTTCCGTTCTTTTACCATTATTTTTATATTTATTTTTTACTTTTTGACAAATTGACATCTTAATATGTACTTATACATATATAAGTAGATCATATATGAGTATCATAAAAATTAAGTGATACATGTTTTTTGTGTACTGTTCTCATTTCTCCGTATGTAACTGATATTGAGATTAAATGCGTTTGGCATCACATGATTTTCTTAATTGATGATTCCACTTATAGTGAACTTAACAGAAAAATATTCATTTTATTTGGAACGATTGAATTACTTGCATTAATTCGTCATTTCAGAGTTATGCATATCGTATCGTTATCAATATTATCAGAGATCTAAATTCTATTCAACCATACTTTTTTAGTTGTTCTTTACAGTAAGTTGTAAATAATATTACGTTGGTTTCCTGTATATAATTATCTGACAACTACTGACGTGAACGATAATTTTTGAATTGATTAAATGCGATATATTTTTTTATATTCGCCAATATATTGGCAATGACATATGTACATATGATGCTTTCACATACAATGACTCGCAGCTTATTAGATGCAGTGCCTAATTTAAAGCATAAATCACAAATAATTTAAATAATAAAAATAATATCTATACAAAATTGTAGTACCATCTACCAATAATATATATGTATGTTTTAGCCGTGAAACCTTTTTTTATTTTACAAAAGTGCTACACAACTACAAACAGTATCAAAATTCGAAATAAAAAATACCGCTGAGTATTATCACACTGCTTATTTGATGCAGTTCCATTCAAACTTAAACATAATATAATTATTAATCTATTGATTTTGGGTGACTTTTAATATTTGGTTTGATAGCCCCGTACGTTTACAATAGCTTGCATCCTGTGCATCCTGGCATTTATGCGACAAGCTTTTTTGTTATTTCGAGGGTGATTTTTTGGCATTCTCCCAGTAGCACCGTCTTCAACTCATCCCGGCTGGAGATTTCGTATTTATACGGATGCTGTCCAATATAGCCCAGAGATTTTTGATTACATTCATGTCAGGAGACTCGGCCGCTGGCGTTAACAAATGAAGACAATTCTAGCTTAGCCAGAACTGGACAATTGCCGACTTGTGCTTTCGATCGTTTTCTTGATAGTACCTACTTAAAATGCTTGCTTATGCCCATTTTTTCAGCACTTTGCAACAAATTTGCTTTAAGTATATTGAGGTACATATTTTTATCCATTACTCCTTCAATAAATTCTAATTTACCCCACTCGATGCACTCATTCGGGTCTAATCCATCGCGCTTCCTCCGCTGTGCTTCACGGTGGCTTTGAGGTTCTCTATCTTGAATTCAGTGTCGGGTTTCCGCCACACATAGAATATGCTGTTCGACCCAAACATGTTGAATTTTGACTCGTTCGCAAAAATTACTGTGCTCCAGAAGCCCTTGCTAACATGCTCCATAGCAAAAGCAAGTTAGCTTTGTTGATGTTATTTGTCCAAGAACGGTTTTTACGAGCCACTCGCCCATTAAAATCATGTTCACGAAGCACACGGCGGACTGCATGTCTTCCCTAATTCATGTTGAATTCAATAGCTAGTTTACGAGCAAATAATTTCGGGTTTGTTTTGATTTTCCGGACAATGTATCACTCGTCAGATGGATTGAAAATTTTATTTGGTACACTACAAAACATCCAATGGTATGCTCTACTGTACACGCGCTCAGATTAACAATTTATAAATGATAAGACCGGCTGACACTGTTCTATAATTATACGACGCCCCATCTTTTTTATTTAAGTCATGTATAGACTAACATTTAACTAGGTACTCTTTATTTCTGTTAATCGTGGCCGCAAATTCCAAACACCGAGATAAAACCACCAACCACAGCGCAAAAACTTGTGGACTGAATACATAAAAATTCCATCTGCATCAAATAAACTGATTGCATTTTTGTTGCATCTTCGCTAATAACCTTATTATTATTGCGATGCATATTTGTGAAATTTTGTTGTGCATATTCGGTTCGTTTAATATCCTTCGACCAATCTGCATTAGAATTTTATTGATATCCTTTTTATTTCTTGAATTATTGTGACTTATGTTTGAAAATAGGCACTGCATCAAATAAGCTATGAGCCACTGTACTTATACATGTTTATAACTATCATAAATTTGTGTTTGAATAGAATATGTGCGGGAACTAAGAGATCTTTTATATTATTATTGCATAATTTTATTTTAAGTAATACATATTGAATATAGTTTCTATTCAGAAATACTAAATTATTTTGAAAAATTTTATTGTTATTCAATTTGCTGTTCTTAATTTTATTATACTATCGGATGATATTAAGATTATTAGATTAGTAAGGTAGATCAGGATTGATTGTTACGAAATTTGATTACAACCCATTTAATTCGTGTCTGTATGTACACAAAAACCTATTGTTAAGAAAGTATATATGTTTAATCTCTTGACGTCATTTTTTAAACAATGGTGACGTTAATTGTAACAGTAAAGGGCATATAGGTATGTTATAAATTACATCGGAATATTATTTTATACAAGTATCCAGGGGAAAATTAATGTATAGGGTTTTCTAAAAGTAAGTGGTTTTTCAAATAATTAATACTTCCGTTAATATTTATAATATTATAAAAATAATACTGCAACCCGGCCACATGGATAATAGGATTTATTTTTCATCTTTTGGTCATCATAGCAAAAAACTCGTCCACAAACAAGTGCGTGTTGTATGCCTAATATTAGGTACACCATTTTTTTTCGTGTTGGAAAAGAATTTTTTTGTAGAAGGGGATGGTTTTATCTCTGCAAACTCGTATTGGACTCATTCAGTGCTATTATGACTGTAAACGGAGTTTTATGGCAGGCTTCACACGATTTCCTACATTAAATGGTTCATGTCCATATTGCTCGAGTGCTTTTCAAAAACTCATAGTAAAATTTGAGGCAACTGGTTGTGTGATGGATAAAAAGAAATCGGAAAGACCTTCTATCATCACTATAGTTGTAGAAATTTTACAGGAAATGCAAGACTTAGCACATGAAAACGAATATGGAACAATAAAATAGCTTGAACGTTTGGAATTAAGTAAGACAAGACGCAAGTTCTATTTGAATTAAAACAATCTGATAGAAACAAAAGAAATGTTTTCGCCTTACAAACAATAATGGGAATTTAAGGCAATCCACAGTGGCTTGACAACGTCTTTGGACTGCTGAAACACACTTTGAACTTAATGGTGGCGTAAAAACGCCCAATTGGCGAATTTGGTTAATAAATAATTCACAAGTAAATATTTAACAAGAACTTGACAATTTAAAACTGACCGCCTGGTGCGGCTTTGGATCAAACACTTCGGTAAATTTAAAAAAAAAGCGTAATTAAGTTAACACGTACCGATTTTCGGAAAGAGAATTTAAGCAAAGTTAGATCAATTTTAGACAAAAATATTATAGATATCCAAAAGAATTTTACGAAACATGAATAAAAACGAATACATAAAATATACAATATAAATATAAATAAACAAAATAGTAAATTTAGCACACAATTTGACACATCAACGACTTAAGTGACAAAATTAAATACGAATTTAAAAAATCAGATATAAACATTACATTTACACCAAACAAAAATACAAATTTAAAAACTAACATTAAGAACGATAATCGAAGTAATGTCGTTAAATTAAAATGCAAAGACTGTAATAAATGTTACGTAGGTCAAACTAGATAATATTTAAAAAAACGCCTCTATCATCAATACACTGAATCGCATGACATAACCGCGGAAACTGCTTCGTCTGCGTTGTAATGTTAAGATTTATACCGCTTATGCGCTATTCTGATTTTACGAAAAAGTTTTTTAATAGTGTTATTTGCACCGTTGATTGTACGATCGACAGTCTCAGCAATTGGTTCAAAGAATTTCTTAATATTATTAGTGGTTGTCGCTCGTTCATATTAATTTCTGTGGGTTATGGACTCATTACCAGTGAAATATATTTTATTTACAAACACAAATGATCCGTACAGTTTTATCGAATTTCTCTCTGTGTATCATCGAAAATTTGCAATATATCCGCTACTTCATTTGTATAGTGCGTATACCTACTTATCTGTGCTGCGATATGTATCTTATGTGTGCAACATAAAACAAATGCGTAATTCACCGGATAATTAGAAGTTTTTTTGAGAACTACTAATTGTAAGTAAGTATAACGTAAAAACTAAAAAACTTTGAAATTGCAACAATATTGTTAAAAAACACGTGCGAGAACCTACGTTTATGTTTTTTTATCATTACGTAAGCCCTAAAATTATTCTCTTCCGTAACATGACACGGAAAAAAGGTAGCTTAAGAAAAAAAGTATTGAAAATGTGTTATTATTTTTTAAAAGTAAGTGAATTGAAAAATATCGAACACTTATGTATATTTCCACGTAAAACAAATGTATATTTCGTAATATTTATTTGTTTTCAAATCGTATATTAATTTATTTCTATGTAATGCATGTACTAGAAAATGTATGCATGTATAATATAAGCATGAAACGTTTTACTTATCCATGCATACGTTTATTAGCAGATTACATAAAAGTAGTTGTGTATAAAGCGGGAACAAAAAGTACCTAACAATATCCGATTAAAAATACCCCTCTTACAATTTTAATATTGTTTAAAGCGGAAAAGTTGGATGTTTACACACAAAATATGTTATCCCACTAACAAGATTTGTAAAATTCTGTAGGTACTTACCCTTCTAATCAAGGGCCGCCATCTGCGTTCTCTCTTTTCTGCAGAAGTCCTTTAACATTTCTTTTCTAATTGTAACTGTAGAACTACTTACCCGATTGCAGTGAAAGCTGTATAAAATGCCAATCCTCTGTTCCAAACAGAAACGTTCGCTTCGACAGGTGGTCTCATTAGACAGCATCTTCCAAATGCATATACAGTACATATCCAAGTACAAAGCACGTAGATATGTACACATGCACATATATACAAGAACTAGATTATAAATATTGTTTCGTTTGGAAAAGTCTGTAGCCAGTCGTAACTTGCAGCGATGCCATCTTTATTCAAACTTTTTGCAAAGTCCTTTGCTTTCTGTTGTAATATATAGATCCATTTATTGACACATCTCTAGTACGAACTTTTTTTGAAACTAAGCAAGTGTTTAATGATTAATTTCTGCATGCCGTTGCATTGCGTTTAGCATACCTACCTATATTTTGTGTCCATTTTATACTAACATCACCTTTGATTTTTAGTATTTTTTGTATTAAAACTCGAGCTTCGAGTAATATCACCCAAGCCTGTGGATACCCTAAAATTCGTTTTACACATTACATATGTATAGGTATGTATCTACAGATATGTAAATAAATAATCCAGTCCTTTTAAAATAGTTATGGTCGCGTTAGAAATGGGTCGTTTTAGAAAGATTTTGTTCTTATTACATACGTATATGATGCAGTCGTGTAAAGTGGTTACGGTTACATTAGAAAGGGGTCGTTTTAGGAAGGTGTTGCATACATTATGTATACGACACTAAAAACCGTTCCATCAAAATATGGTCGTTTGTTCAGGTGGTCACTTTATAGAGGTTTCACTGCATCTATGTACTTATCAGATAAGATATCTGATTCGACTAACAATAAGTAGAAAAGGATGAGATTCTAAGGCTAAGTTAAATATGATTGATATTTATGTTTTATATAATTCATTCATATCTTCCGTGAATAAGGTTTATGCGTTTACTTCAAAATAAAAACAAGTTTTACAAAAGAATATTTTATTGAATATAAAAAGATGTATAAAAAATAGCATCATACAATATATGTATATAAAAAGTATAATCTATTACTGATGTTTATTTTTAGTTATAGTGTATGATATATTAAATTGATTATTACAGAGTATACGTCCTACAGCTATATAATCTACGTAATATTCTATACGCCTTCTCGCAAGGACTTTCGATTTTGTATACCAAATAATACTTTGTTTATACAATGAATTGAAGCAAATATTATAGTAATATCTTTGAGCATTCTCATCGTGTCCGATTAACTCTATTATGATAGCCATAAGATCATCGTACTTTTCTTTTTTACAAGTAACTTTGAAAACCTGCCCGTAAGTCATAAGATAATTTACATGTGAGAATTCAGTTTTGTAGTCCAAAACTCTCATCAAAGTTTTATTGATCACTATTTTATCTCTATGAAAATCTTTAACATGTTCCACAATATCAGATTGATTTCCTTTCCAAAGACAAATAAATTCTTTTTTTAGTGGGCATTCCATTTTCTCGCCGCGTATTAAAGTTTTTAATAAATCACCAACAGATTCTAAACCAAAGTTTCGCGCTCCGTAAAAAGGTAAAGTACATATTGGACATTTATCTAATTTTGATTCACATTCATTACAAATGCTGTGTCCTGTAACACATAATTTTATATTTGTTCTCATAAAGTTACTGCAGATTGGGCACTCTAATCTTAATAAAATATCATCATTACTAACACTAAAAATATTCCGCTCTAATGTAATGGTTACGTTTAATTTTTTCCCAAAATAATTTTCTAGCATATTACTATTAAAACTAACTCCAACGGTTTCTTCGTTTTCCACGGCTCCCAGATCATTTTCTTGGAGGATCTTACAAGTTTTTTTATTGGTACGAATATCATTATTTTGATGTTCTATTTTACATGCAAGCTGTCGCAAATCTTCTGTATTCCCAATATAGTACACTAAGAAATATACTTTGCCATTTTTTAATTTTATATTTAAAAAAACATTGTCGTCTTCAAATCCTATAATCCAAAATTCGTTCAATCCATGATCGCTTATTTCATAAGTGAGATTAATACAGTTACTAGCAGTAACATGTATACGAGATGAGTGATACTCTGTAAAATGCAACATTAAATCTGGCATATGATTAACAAGGTTGCATTTATTTAATTCATAATACGGACAAAATTTGTCTCTATGAATGCATTTCTTTTCGTGCCTTGAAATAACTAAAACGGTCCCTTTTTCATTACAGCCTCTATAACTGTATTTGCACGGCATCATTAAATTGACAACAACGTATTCGAGTTCCTGACTTTTGCGTCGATGTATATATTCCGATTTATCGAAACAGGTTTCACAACAGTTTCCTACATTTTCTATTTTCCTAATAGGATATTTAAGTGAATCTTTGCAATAGATGCAACGGGAATCGGATGTATTAAGATACTCAACAATCGAGCTACTTTCCAATGCCATTATTGCCAAGTAGGTATTGAATATCTGCGTACATAGACAAGACTAAGAACAAAGAGATTGTAAGACATTAGGTCACTTACCTTTGCTACTAGTTGTATCTTTCTCGTCTATTTGGAAACTTTACAATAAACATACATACATCTTAATTCACTTGCAGTTGCTATATAAATATTAAACTCGGAAAGTGAATAGATAAAAACGTCAAATTGCGTGATCTTTAATCAGCTCTAAAAAGTATAATTACACCGTTTTTTGTCTGATAATTACAACCGTTAGATAAGGAAACAATATATCGTTAGAATTAATGATAAAGTATACGCAATTTGTAGGTACGTACTTAATTGTCTAGCTTTGTTGAAATATCACACTTTTTTTATCTATAACCGGACAATATTTTTCGCAAGTGGTTACAGTAATTTATGGGTAAAGTATTATTCTCCACCAACGCGCAACTGGTTTTACCGAACGTGTTCTGTGTGCGAATGATAATTTAATCTAACAAGTTCGCCGTTAAATCAACATTACTATTCATTATGACGTACCACATCGCATAAGGAATAATCAAGGATATTAATTGACTGAATTATTTTTACTTTCTTTAAGTAACTTTTATGGAAATTTTAATTTTGTTGATTTTTTTACTACTCTGCAATATAAACATACATATCTATCTTAATTATATCTTCGTGAGATGATATATTAATGCATAGTAGTTTGAAATTATTCGTGAGAATACATGCCTAATTCAAGGAATTTTCAAAAGCTATAAAATTAATTTGGCAATATATTTACTAAAGATGTTGTTAACGGTAAATACATACGCAGGTACATGTGTACAAAGTAGGTATGTTTTTTCGGGTCTTGTCGCGTAGGTAACTATTCACTGTAA